>PXOD01000387.1:0-71958 GCA_003012165.1 Paramyrothecium roridum
CCTTTTTGTCTGATATATCAAGGTAGTCACCTAAAGTAGGTATCTACCTGAGTGCTTACAGGCTACCTAAGGTAGGTATAAGGTGCTAAGGTAAGTGCTAGGTGAAAGATGACACCTTGGATCCGTAACGTACCTACGCAAGGTACATGAGGAGCACAAACTGTACCTAGGCGTTCTACCTTGCCTTGCCCTCACCTACGTTACCTACTAGATACCTTCTCACAACCCTGTTGACAAGGGATTGTCTGCCTTACTTTCCCTTACCTGAGGCACTCAAGGCTGCCCTGTTTCCGAAAAGGTGAATGGGGAATCACATCCAGCAGGGGCTCTTCACACAACAAAACTCGCGGCACCTTAAGTACCGAATAGTAAACATCCGTCACGAATTAACACGCTACGTTGCCTCGTTTTGCCTTCATCCATGCCAGCCAGTCCTTGCTCGTATCTCTGGCTACCTATGGTACCTGGTAGGTAGGATCTTATTAGCCCAACCATTCCGCATTCCTTATCTCTGCGGCTGTACCTTGCATCCGCTGCCAAATCAAAATAGAAGAACCTACCGAGTTATGCCCTATGCCACCACCAAAGGCGGCCCCCCATATGAGCACAAATCCGGAGAGTAAGGCAACATGTGCAGCAAGATGTCTTGTAGGCTCAGGCCGCCATTCGGGCAATGATTTGTGCAGCCAGGCAGCGCATTGCGCGAACTTGCCTCAAACAGGCTCAGCTATCCCGCTTGCTAGTATTCCGCCTACAAAACGGGATGCCGCGAGGAAACGAGCTAAGGTACTTGACGCACGTGGACATCGGATGAGGCAAGAGCACGGATCGTGACAAACGGCGCCGCGATGCCGTCCCGCTCGGCGTTCCATCTAGCTGGGGGGCGCCGGAACATCAATTCGCAAATGGCACGCAAATCAATGCCCTCATGAGAAGAGTTGCAAATGGAAGTTACCGAATCTCCGCACGAGAGTACCCTGGGAGCGTTTGGGGAAGCTGAGCAGTGATGCCTCCGTGTTCCCCTCACACAGTTGCGAAGAGGAACCAGTGAGAACGCTTCGCGGAATCCCTGCAGCTCCTCTTCTCGGTGCCATGTCAGCTTTAAGGGTGGGCTGCTGTCTTTTCATCACACAAATCTCAGAGCCTGTTCGACAAGCGTGGTAGGCCGTTACTCACACTATCTGTCCTTTCGTCCACTCCATCTCCAGAAGATCCCTTCTCGGCGGCACCGCACATGCGCTGCAACGACAGCTCTGCAGACGTAATCAACGTCGCCTCGCACCTCGTCTTGCTTCCCTCGAACATGCCGGGGGATCTCCACTAGAAAATTTAGGTCCCCCCTCCGACGAGCATGGCGTGGGCCAACAACGACCTCACCCGGCTTGAGGATCTGCGATTTGCCCCGACTCTACCAGGGGTATCTGCGCCTCCAGCGATCCGAGCAATCCTGGCCAAACCGGCCGAAGGTAGACCGGGGGCCGCGCTCGCAAATGCGGCAGGTCCGTCCTCAGCATGGTAGACCATGCGACCGACGATGGACTGAATGTTGAGCGGCATAATCCCCATATCAGGTGGAGGGACCGGATGCGTACGCCTTCTGAGTACCTGCATGCCGTCTGGTATCCACCATCCGCTTGAGTGGCCTGTTTCGCTCCATTTCGCAAGGTAAGGATATGCAGGCCTGCGGTTGGACAGACGCTGCCGTATCGTCTCTTTTCTCTTTCGTCCACACGTCAATCAGATCCTCAGAATGGCCCTGGGGCTGCTGTACTCCGTATTCATACATGCAGTATTTTACACACAGCATGTTCTCGTCATTACCCGTCCTTGCTTTCCATTCAGATTTTTTGCCTTCCCCACGCCTTACCATTCTTTTCTGTCTCCTCTTGAGCAAGACTTTGCTTTTTCCCCGCTTCCGATGCGTGTGCGTTTCAGCACGGCACTTCGGGGATGGAGTCCGTCGAGTTTCGTGTCCTAACCACGGGTGATTTGCTCATTCAACGTTTTGGTCAATCTCCCGTGGTCCAAGTCCCCGTCAAAACTTGGATCGACCTGTCTTGGCACCAGGCCTTACGACCAGCTAAACTTGGCCGGCAAACCACCCATGATCTTCTTACACATGCATGCGTAGATTAGCTACAATACCCTTATTGCTCAAGAAAGTGGAGGAGTTTGCAGCTTTACCTTGTCCTTACCTCACCTTTTGCCTTACCTCGCCTTGCCTTGCCTTGCCCTGCCTTGCACCTTTTCACTTGCCTGGTCCGGGGGTGGTTTGTCAAGGTCCAATGGCAGTCGCGTGGCTAACTTGCCATTCGCTCTTGTTGAATCTTTTTTTTTTCGCCATCCTCCACCATGACCCCATGCCCCTCAGATCACATCAAGCCGTCCGTCCAGTCGATTCTCTCGCCGCACGCTTTCTCATCTCGATGTTCAATCTTGTATTAGGACTCGCTTGGTCACATGCTCCTGCTAATCGCCCGCGCCTGCTACTACCGCCGGGGCATCACTCGCAACGCGCGTGGAGCTGGCCAGTCACGGGCCAGAGACCATGAACACAGGGGATACGCCCGAATTCCGAAATAGAAGGCCGGTCGCGGGATCGTACCAGGCCATCAGCCCAGGACCAGTAGCGGCGATGTACCGCCGTTGTACTCGGCAGACCCTGGAAAGGTAGTGCTGGTCCTCTCTGGAGACAGGGAGGGGGATCAATGCTGTAGCGTCTGCATCTGCATCTGCATTTGGCCCATGGACCCTACCTAGCTCAACGCCCCTCCCATGAGCTTTCCACCCCTAGCTCCACTCACACAGGGCTCTCCACCGCGCCAAGGCGAGACTGTCACCTCACTACGTCCGCACACTCACCTTAGCTGCCCGCTACCCACATACTACCCTTTTCCCTGCACCCTGGATGGCTCCTCCAGATCAATCTCGACCTATATGTTGCTCCGGCGAATTCCTCACATACGTACTGTACTGGTTGTTTGCCGTTTGGGTGAGAAAGGGACCCTCTTCTTTCTCCATGTTCATGCATGACATGACCCGTCTTGCCGCACACTCGACTGAGGAGTCTAGCCTGGACCTGCTCTTAGGTTGTCTTGACGTACAGTATATATCTTGACCACCCATCCCCCAAGCCAATTCGTAAACTCGAACTCAGTGCACCTCTCGCCTTGTCTTCATTCTTCTCGATACCTTTCCCTATATCTCCTTTTCCCCTGAGTCTTCCCTGTGGCAATGGAGTCGCTGGCCCTCTAAGCTTGCCCTTTGCTCCGTGTCGACTTGTATATCCCTACTCCAAACAACATACCTTGAGCGCCTTCTGTGGGAGTGGTTCAAAGCCTTGTTACTTCTCATCTACTTTCGAGAGGATTCGTGCTGCAGAATACAGCCAGCTTGCCAAGCCGTGTGAATCAGAAGCAGACCGACAGGGCTGCCTCTTCTGGAGCGAAGTAAGACTGCAGCAACGCAACTGCGCAAAGCTCTTTGGGCTGTGTTGGTCACACGTCGATCTGGCCTCCTGAAATCTGGGGAAGATTCCTTGCTTGCGCTAAGTTTCCGTTCCGTCGGCGGAATCGACCTGGTCCAGTAAATCAGAACCTGGGTCCCATCACAGCACTTTCCATATCACTTCAGGCCCACATCCATCATGGACGCCATGCTAGACAAAGTCGCTGCAATCCTGGATGGGAAAGTCCTTTCCATGGACTTTTGGTATTCGACGACATTCTGGGCTTATGTGTTCTGGATTCTCTGGTATGTTGATGAACAATATCTGACACAGTCGGCCGACTGGTCAAAGGTCCCCTCCTCCAAACCACTTGCTGACATGGGACTGGACAGGATCCACCGCTACTTTCGTTTGCTTGTTCACTGCGTGAGCCACTGGACTTACAAGTCGAAGCCTATTCCCAGCAAGCCAACGTTTACCAGCAAGGATGTTACCGTCGTGATTCCTACGATCCACACTGTGTTCGAGGAGCTGCGGCCATCACTTCAAAGCATCTTGGCGTGTGAGCCCGCCGAGTTGATTCTCGTCACGACGCACGACAAGCGGAAAAGCCTTGAGCGACTCGCCGAGTCTCTGAATTTTTCTAGCGTTCGCGTCATGGACACGCCAATTGCAAACAAACGGCTGCAGGTTTGCGAGGCTCTGCCCAAGGTGAGAACACCAATCACCATTATGGCGGATGACGACGTCACATGGCCCTCTACACTGATGCCGTGGATCCTTGCTCCTTTCGAAGATCCCAAGATCGGGGGCGTTGGTACCTGCCAGAGGGTGAAGCGCGAATGGGATGGATCGTTGGCTGTACGAGCCTGGAACTGGCTGGGGGCTGCTTACATTGAGCGCCGAAACTTTGAGATCTCGGCCACTCACAACATTGATGGAGGAACTTCGTGCATGTCTGGTCGGACTGGCGCGTACCGTTCTGAGATTCTCTCAAGCCACGACTTCCTGCAAGGGTTCAAGAACGAGAAATGGAGGAAATGGATTCTGAATGCCGACGACGACAATTTCGTCACGCGCTGGCTCGTCTCTCATCAGTGGAAGACATGGATCCAGTACGAGCGAGAGTGCGAAATCGAGACGACACTGGAAAACGGCCCCAAGTTTCTGTACCAGTGCTCGCGGTGGGCACGAAGTAACTGGAGGAGCAACTGGACGAGCATGATGATTGAGAGATATGTTTGGAAGTAAGTATTGCTTTTCTTTTTCCTTTTGTCTTGCATGACTAGCGCTGCTACCTGTGACGTTTTTGGCTGACTTCTTCTTTCTCACGCAGGCAGCAATTGTGGTGCACCTATGCCCTTCATTTTGCGACTTTCACTTCTCTCGCCTTCGTGGTCGACCCCCTGCTCGTCATGTGCTGTTGGTGGGCGACCGCGGATTGGGAAGTTTCGAGCCGGCATCAGGCCGTGTGGTCTCAGCTCATTTTCATGTTTGCCTTCACGAAAGTGGTCAAACTGATGGGCTTGTTCAGGAGGAACCCCAGCGACATGATGTTCCTACCCGTGTCAATCTTGTTCGGGTATTTCCATGGTCTCATCAAGCTCTACGCTTTGGCCACTTTGAACATGGTAAGCCGCCCCCACAACCCCGCTGTCCTAAAGCAAGACCATTGCCTAACGATGAACAACCTAAGACGTCTTGGGGAAGCCGAGCAGATGGAGACACCAATGACGAACAACGTCTAGCGCCAGCTCCTCAGCCCTCAGTTGTGCTGAAAACCCCGCCGGGCAACAGCTCGCTCATTCGCTACAACGTCCGCCAGAAGAGTCGACAAGCACAATCGCGCAACGAGCGATATGGGGCATGGGAGAAACAAGGATATGCCGCCTACGATTCGAGCACCTCGTACGTGCCAATCCGCGTACCTGCTCCATTACTTTCGGAGATGCGTCAAGACGCGTCATCGCGTTCCGATGCTGCCTCCATCAATTCTGCAAACCGCTTCATCTAAAACGAAGCGGGCTGGAGAGGGGAAGAAACGACCCTAACCATGATGACTTTACGATTTACGTCTTTTTTTCTTTTCATTTCTACCAACAAAACGGATCTTTGCATTTAGGGGGACTCTCCTACGGAAGTTACCAAGAGGAAAAAAAAAATTGGGCTTTCACATTTTGCATTACCTGAGCCCGCCCAGCCCCGCCCCTTCACTCTCCATGTCGACACGAGAGCGGGTTTTGTTCGCATTACATCTGAATCTCGGATTGCTCTGGGTTAGAGAAATGGGAAAAAAGTCTCTTTTCACTTGGCTTCTAATGCCGGCGCTGCAAATTAGCAGTGGCCCACAACGGCGAGCGCTCGTGGAAGAGTGCGGTAATGTAACGGCTATATAGGCTCGCGCCAAACCATGGGATTTCACGTGTGTGGTCAGGATGTACACCACGGGATGATATTTCGCTCAACGGGGGTTCGGATGATCCATGATATTTTGTAAGGGGATACGTGCGTGTGGCTTCTTTTTACTCGCGGAAAGTTAATTGGGATTGTGGTTTTGAAGAGGTTGAAATCCGCCTCGAAGAACTTGTTTCGCAGCCTTTGTGTATATGTTGCATATTAGAGCAGTCAATGAATGACCCAACAACCCAAACAAGCAAGTGCCGTCATTTCGCGCGCGTATTTCCCATTTGCGGAGCAAACAACTAAGAATGAATGTTGGTCCCGTCCAGGAAGACACACGAAATCAAAACCATGGCGTTGTGCGTTACACGGCAGTTGGAGACACCCTGGCCTGCCACGCCTCTGCCCAATTCCCGGCACCCCAGCTTGCAGTAGGGCCTTGGGGAAACACGCAAAACCCATGTGAAAGTGAACGGATTGGCTCGTGTGCATGGGCGTGCTGGGAGACTGAGGATGGGTGAAGCTGCCGCCTTCCTGGATCATGATCCGAGAGTGTGTGAGGATGCAACATGTCGGAAAGACCTGTTGAAGTGGTGAAGTCCTCAGTCAAGACTGCTTTTCTATTTCACATAAGAGTGGGATCGAAGACTTGATCTCAACAAAACGGTTCTGGCCTGATCTATTTTTACTCTCCTAGGAAAAGAGATGGTACAGTTGGCATTAAAGCCATCAGACACAGGCTGGGCTACGAGGGGTGCATGGGTTGGGGCGGCCTACCTCAATTTGACGGAGGCGGGCTTGCCAATACGACCGACAATGAGCGACAAGTCGATTACGTCTCTGCACAGGCTCGATCGAAGGCATATGCTTAGGGAAAAAACCGGGTGTGGGAGCCCCCGGTTCTTTGGAATTGTTTCATCGCAGGTTGGAGAAGGGTGCTCGGGTGTGACGCCTGTCGCTCTCCTCTGCGACCCTATAACTAACAGCCGGGTTACATTCGCATCGCATAAACCAAGACGGCTGCAGGCGACGAGTTCCCTACGTCGCATCTTGACACCAACCCGGGGGCTAGCGATGCTACCTCTCGCGGGGTTTCTAGATTTCTGGGTTGCCGGTTCGAGGGTATGCGCGACGCATGGCATCTTTGACGGCAACAAGTTTGCAACGTAGAGGTGCCATATCTCCAGGTGGGTGTGTGTGTGTGTGTGTGTGCGGGTGAGCACATCAGTTTCAGTTTCATTTTCATTTCTCTCCTGATGAAGTCGAGGGGCCCGGCAGCTAAATGGTCGCAGGGTTGATGCGGCCCAATATCGGCACTTCAAATGCAAGGCCGAGTAGGGAACTGATTCCCCGGGGGGCATCGCATAGGCCAACGCCACAGGATAAATGGCTGCCAACCTCGGCTGGACAGCGATGACACGATCAACAGAAACCGGCTCAAGTCACCAATCGAGAACTGTTCCGCCAGGCTGTGACCCAAGACGGGTAAGGTAGTCAGGCAAATATGACCCCGGGCCAGGGTGGCGGAATGCGGACAGACGACGGCAGCAGCAGCAGCAGCAGCAGCAGTACAGGCATTTGGTGTCTCAGAGAAACGAACTACTATCAAGAAAGTTGGGCTTACGGTTTTGAGGAGGATTGTTTTGTCAGACCCGCAAGGATGAGTGTGGTGGTCAAGGGTGCAGGCGATTTCACCATGGCGGCTCGAATTACTACTGCCTCAACCCCCATGTCTTGTCTCGTAGCATGCGAGCCTCGATTGGGTAGGTCGTGGACCCCATGAATCCAAAGAATGTCTTGATGAACTCAAAGTTCGTGCAGCCGGCGGCCATGTTGCTGTATCTGGCGTTGGCTCCAAGCAAACCCCGGGAAAACAAACATGAACTCTTAACCGAACGCATTAACATGCGACGATTTGTCTTAGCGCGCGCACATCTAGGGGGCCAGTAAGGAGTTGCATCGCAAGCAAGGCAGTGTGGAGTATCTTGTTCGGTCGCTAATAGCACCTCTCGCCGTGCTGAAGTGGGCCTCGAGGCTAATGTAAGGTAAGGTAAGGTAAGGTAAGGTAGGTAGGTACCTTAGGTTAGGTGAGGTGAGGTATCTTGGGGAGTGATCTTGGTACCAAGCCTGCCTACCTGAAGTACCAGACCTAAATGCCCTTTTAACCTTGTCCCCCATTTGCTCGAGCTCACCTATGATGTGGGGGGAGGGGCGAAGCAAAGCTGCTACCACGACGGTGCCGTAGTATTTGCCAGGCTGGGCAGCCCGAATTGCCGATGTGTCCTCTCCTCGCCAGGTGCTTTATTTTCTCCTTCCGGCATATGGGCACGTACGTCTAATCTCGTTCACAGCACCCTCTCGCGCGCCCGCTGCATCAACGGATATGTACATGTACGAGGTGATCTGTCAATTGGAGCTGTCAAGTTTGACGCCTTTGCCGAGGGGGGAAATACGCCTGTAATCTTCTGTTGGCTGACCCTTTTTTTTGAAAAACGGTTAATCACGGATCTGGTCCTTTCAACAACACACCACGGACACCGACCGGGGCTTGGAAACTGCCTTCCTCCTCTCCTCACCTCGGTATGGAGCCGCTTGTTTAGTGTGGGCGATGTCATCGACGCCATTGACAGGGGATACCCTCCACAGGGCAATGGGCAATCCCCTAAGCCGTTTACATGCTCGCCTGCATGACCCTAGGGACGCAGGTCCTGTGAGCGAACCAGAGGGGGGTTGATATCGTGTGGAAATCACAGGTGGGAATAACTGGGCGTTCGCCTCGTTCGGCTCAGCATTCCCGCTTCGCTTTCCGCAAATGCCACTCCTGCTCCATCAGAGAGCGTGGCTCGATTCGACTGCATCGTGCAACCCATGAATCGCAACCCGTGGACGAGCTGTCGACCTATCTGAATCAGGTTGCTGGTCTTCCCATTCTCGCCGTTGCTTCCCCTCCCCCGGCAGGTGGTTTTCATCATTTCTACCAAAACACACGCCCCCACCAAGTCGAACTCACACCCGTTCGCCTCTGAGACGTTTGCTCCGGTCCCCAGATTTGTAGCCCCCAACATCGGCTTACGGTCGGGCTTTGAGAAGGCTGCCGACATACGAGGGTCGTTCGACACGAAAATAACAAGATGACAAGGCCGCGGTTGCTGGCCCAGTTGATTAGTCCGTTGCCCGATGCCCCACGTTTGCGGGCAGCCACATTACCCCTAGGTCACTGGATCTTCAGAACCGGTGCGCTTGAGGAAGGCCAGCCAAGGCAAGGCAAATCGATTCACGACGGCCCTCGCGTCGTCGCTCTGCCGTCCAGGGCAAGGACGCTTACCTCGGTGGATCTGAATCGGCAACCGCGCCAGAATTGCCCGCAAACCCCGGGATCACCCTTGAAGGGCGTGTCCTGCTGCGGCAAACGGGCCCACTGCTAATCTGTGAATCTGCTCGTTCACAGCAATAATTAGCGTTCAGTGGAACGGCCGGACTTATCAAGGGCCCGACCTTGAGCGAGCCCTTCCGCGACCCACGCGCTGACCCTTCTCTGCCAAACAAACTGTGGCCCATGCACTTGCGGCGTGGCGCTCCAAGATAATCTGAGCTATCACATCGAAAGCAAGGAAAGGTGACTCCTGCCACATGGCAAATGTGCAGTATGGTTTTCCAGAACAGGGGCTGGTTTTCGTGTTGACCACCCTTACGAATTGGTCAGCTTATGCTTTCACAATCGCTGCTAGCAAGGTTCACCAACAACGTCCCATCCATCGTACGTACGATCGAGGGATTATGTGGAGTACGAGCTACTGCATCAATAAGCCCCTGGCTTTCTTGAATCACCAACATTAGTGGATCGACGGCACGCCTCCATCCTTTACTGGAGACTCACACGACCAAGCCAACAACAAGCATCATCATCCCTGTCCGCTATCTACTAAACAAACTATGCTGTACCCTGCCCACAGCGAACCTGCGTCTCCTACATCCACTCGCAGAAAAACCCTCTGTTTTGGAGACGACGATGACGACGATGCCCAGCGCATGTCCGAGGTTGCGAGCCGGCTGGGTCGGCCATCGTCACACTGGCCCCGAGGCGTTGACCAAATCGATTGGCCTCCGCATGCTAAGCTCCGTGTTCTTGATGGCTTTATCCGGTGTTTCCTTGTTCATGGAAATGCCTTGATTGCTCTATTCAATTGTAAAACCATTGTTTCTATCCCTACTTTAGCCGAGCCGTGATCCTGGGGTTAGTCCTAATACCAGACACATCATTGAGAGGCCACATCATTGAGAGGCCACATCATTTTCGTATGGTCACAGCACGTGAATCTGGCTAGACAGTTCTAAATACGTCAAGTTCTTCGATTCGTGGGTCTTCCCTTGCCATTGAAATGCATCATAGCTGCGCGATGCACAACAGTCAAAATAATCGACGACTTAGGAAACCAGCAATCCCAAAACAACATTTGCAGATGAATATGGTGGCCTCTGTCTCTAATTGGCGAGAGATTGAGCCGCTTCTAACAATTTCTGGTATCAAACGCTGCGTATTTCCAACATATTCTCAATCGTCGTCTACGCTGTCGAGCAAAGTGCCTGGTTTTCGCATCGGCGACAACCTGGATACGCCATGTCTGGGCGTACATGCATGTTGATGCAGGCATTTCTTGCAGAAGACGGCCGCCCCACCCACTCTAGGAGAGGCCTGCGTGCGTGTCCTTGTACAGAGCTGGGTGTTCGTGTCGAAGACGAGCCACTGTGGGTTGCCGGCTCTTGGTATAGGTGGTGTGGATTCCTTTGTGAGTGGATTTCGTGATGGCTGGCGAGGGGAGCTGCGAGAGGGGGGAGGGTCGCCAGGAAGAGGAGGGGTGCGGTGATAGTATCCGCTCATGGTCTTAGGGATACTTATGCAGTACATGAAACTGACAAGTCAGTTTTCGTTCGAGTTCAGCATGCGGCGCGTTTGTGTCCGAAGAGACGCAGCCCATGCACAGGCTCTCGGGCCCGCCCAGGCCAAAGTGTGGCTTGAAGGGGAAGAAAGCACCATTTGCCTCGCCTCGCCTCGCTTCTGAGCTCGAGCCGCTGCTTTGATGGAGCCGATCACACCAGGGTTGGCCGCCAATGAGCGTTTCCCCCACGGCGTTTTTCGTCCATTTCTGGCAAATGGGGATTTGGACGTCATGGGCAAATAACACAATGGGGGGCTCTGGACTTCGCCGTCACTCTTTTACCAAAATTCCTGCCGATTTGCACCATGGCAGTTCGGCGCATTTGGGAAGTCTGAATAAAAGCGAGGAACATGAACAAAACGTTTTCGGTATGTATGGTGGAACCGGTATGTATGGTGGAACCGGTATGTATGGTGGAACCGGTAGGTTCCTTGACGTATGTCAAACAGTTTGTCGTAGGAAGCCTTCTTTGTGATGCACAATTTGTCCAGATAACACACAACAAGCTTCCATCAAGATACACCAAGCCGGAGCCATCCAGCCTACCATCAAAGCAGCCACCGAGTCAGACTTTACCTCCTAGGTACAAGATATTCCGCTTCACCTGCTGCGTCGCAAGGTCTTCACGTTGTGTATAAACATATAAGATTGTGTTCTTCCAAGCACTCGGATGAGGCATAGGGAGCTCAATCGTACTGCCAGACTTGACCTGGTCAGACAGCATGATGGAGGCAAGGGCTGGTAAATGAGCCCGGGCAAAATGTATGTCTACCCCAAGTTCGTTACGTTTGGCATACTGTGTGTGCTTTGATGTCACTTACCGACTGGTATCGCCCTATAGCCCAGCCTCGCTTCTCTCTCACTCAGAGGAGAGCTGCCTAAGTCAGGGTTGACATTGTATAAGCTTTGGTGGTTCACGGCTTCCACTGGTGAGTCGAGACGCGAGAGGCTGCTGCGGCCTTCCAACACGGCGAGTGAGAAGCTTTGGTCGAGAGTCGGCGTCCGGGGGCTTAACCCCTCTGGTATTGTGGCACGCAGGGTATCGACGTCAAACTTCCTGGTGAGGCCGAAGTGACGATCGTGCGAGTGGACAACCACACGCACGGTCAAGGGGCCTTTGTCAGGGAGGGGGGGCAGCATGGCGGGTTGTCGAGAGCTTGAGCTGACCCGAGGCTGAAGCCGCCTTGGGAGATCGACTGGTATGACGAAGGCATCCGGAGCAATTCCCGGCCTTGTGAAGACGGAGGCTGTTAATGGAGGCGGAGACGTGACAGGCCGGGATCCTCTAGCACTGTTGTCGACTGGGGCGGAGTGTGGCTCATGGAGTCCTGTCGACGCATTGTTGGGGAGAGGAGATTCTCCCCTGACTGGGATGAGCCTCTGTGATAAATCATTGAAGTTGCTGTGGTTTGTTCTTATCGGCTCGATGAGAGGTCGGGCTCGACCTTTTCTGGTGCGCTTCATTTTGCGAGAGCAAGAGCTGACAACAGCCCATTCAGGACATGCAAGACGCTGGAGTCATCGGGTACGGACGAGGCACGCGATGGCTGGGGCCAGGAGGCTAAATACACCGTTTGTGTGGGCGCTGCTTGCTTCGTTTCTTCATCAAGGGTGTCGGAGAGGCGAGTTCATTTCTTTCGACTTAACAGCTACGGTACTTTGTACTGTATTGCTGGAACATGCCACATCATGTGCGTGGGTTTATTGGCAGACAATGGGGCTGTTTCTTTGATTACTACTTCCCAAAGGGCCGATTTGGGGCTAAGAATACCCCAAGCTTTGCGATTCACAAAGAGCACGCCCCTTGAGATTCCATGAATGGTAGGGTGGGTGGCTGTGTTAGTCGAGCATGAACAAAGAAGATGGCCAGGCATAGGGTAGCTCCGGTGTAAGCCACGGCAATTGTCGAGTAAGGCAGGTCGGCCTCTATACTCCTCCCTTGGCAAAGAGGAAAATTAGTGACAACAATAGGGCGTTCATATTCAACTATGAGTTCGTAACATAGCGTTACAGCTCGTCCTGCAATAAATTGAAAACCTGTCCGTTGTCGAGGCCAAAACTGCAGAGGAAACTCGCTTCGTGAAGCACGCACGTGATGGAGGAGCCGTGGGTCGTTGTCCGCCGATGATTGGCTCCACAAGCAACGGCGAGGATTAAGGAATCGACGAGCAGGGACCCTTACGGGCCAGGCAGATGAGGAAGGGAGACCCTCTGCAGAAACCGCCAGGTGTCGTCATCCTGAATACTTTGGGACCAAGAAAGCTCGAAGCTCGAGCCCTTGCCTTTGTTCCCCCCCCCCCCCCCCCCCCCCCGGCACGGCGCTCGTCTGAAAGCTTGCCATGCCATGAACCAAAGCGCACCAAGCAACTCGACCACACTTTCATGATGCCTGACGCACAGAGCTACAAGCAGCAGAAGGAGGACTTTGTGTCCAACCTTTCTGGCGGCACAGTTTCCGAGATCAATTACGTGACCGCAGTTGCGCCGGTGAGTGTCGACGCCTTTCAGTCCTCCTCCTCTCTCTCTCTCTCTGCGACGATTCCATCCAATGGCTGACCGCTTGCTCCGCGTGTAGGTTGCTGTTGTTCTTTGGTCCGTTCTCCAAACGCGCCAGGGATTCTTCAAGAACTACTCGCTTCTCGGGTTCTCGGTCGACTACCTCCTTAATGTGGGCGCCATCCTCCTCGCTACGACGCTGTACGCGAACAGCCCAATACTCCTGAACCTCTTGCTTCTCGCGCCGGCCGCGCTGGTGTATGTCCTGCCGCCGGACTCGTCCTCGCGGAAGAAGAAGCCCAGAGTGCCCCCGAACGCACAGTCCAAGGTGTCTGCGGCCCAGTCGGACGCCCTGCCGCTGAAGCCCTTCCTCACGACCTATCGTGGCTGCATGCTGGTCATAACGTGCCTGGCCATTCTGGCTGTTGACTTTCGGGTCTTTCCCCGGCGCTTCGCCAAAGCCGAGACTTGGGGCACGTCGCTCATGGACCTCGGCGTTGGGTCCTTTGTCTTCTCCGCGGGTGTCGTGGCAGCCAGGGCCGTGCTGAAAGAGAAGATGAAAGGCCGCGCTACATCCCTACCTCGGCGTATGCTTGGCTCGCTGCGCCATTCCATCCCTCTCTTGGTCTTGGGCTTTATCCGGTTGTTGAGCGTCAAAGGACTCGACTACGCCGAGCATGTGACGGAGTACGGCGTCCACTGGAACTTCTTCTTTACTCTCGGTATTTTGCCCATCTTTGTTGCCGCATTCCAGGCGGCGCTGAGCATCCTCCCGAGCTACTCGGCCCTGAGCCTGCTCGTAGGGGGCACGTATCAAGCTCTCCTTGAGACCACGGATCTCAAGGCCTACATCCTGACGGCAGCGAGGACGGACCTGCTGTCGATGAACCGAGAGGGTGTCTTTAGTTTCCTGGGCTACCTTGCCATCTTCCTGGCCGGACAGGACCTTGGCATGCTTGTGCTTCCTCGCAAGATCAACCCCAGAAGCGATGTGCCTCCGGGCATGCAGAGGAATACTCTGATCATGACGATTGCAGTGTGGGCCGGCATCTGGGTCGGGCTTTATTACATCTCTACGGACTACAAGTACGGCTTCGGTTGGAGTGTCTCCCGTAGACTGGCCAACTTGCCTTACGTTCTCTGGGTCGCGGCGTTCAACTCGGTGCAGCTTCTTGCCTTCTGCATCATTGACAGCGTCTTCTTCCCTGCATTTTACAACGCAACTGACGTCAAGACCGAGAAAGAGGCCTACGAGACGGCCACGAGCCCCGTGCTGCGTGCATTCAACCGAAACAGCCTCGCACTGTTCCTCCTTGCCAATCTGTTGACCGGGCTTGTCAACATGACCGTCCGCACATTGGAGGCAACTCCGGTCGTATCGGTAGCGATTCTGCTCGCATATTCCGCAACCGTTACGGGAGTTGCTGTCGTACTAGACCGTTACGAGATATCCATCAGGCTCTGAGGGGCGAAGCTCCCATTACATGACAACAATGCTTAGCAAAAATCGAATATTTTAGCCAGCGTATAATTCATCAAGAGAGATCTTTGAGCATCTGTGAAGAGTAGCATGTGGGCCTGGCCCCATCTGCCTTGTACTAATGAGTGAGTCACAATCAGGCCATGATGAAAATTCTGCCTGGCGCCAAACACGATACCCATATAGTCCGCATATCGTGGTACTGTTTCCCATCGAATCACAAGAATCATCAGCAACATAGCTCAGGGGAAGAGCGACGGGCTCATAACCCGTAGGTCCCTGGATCGAGACCAGGTGTTGCTATGAATTTTTGCCTCTTCATTTCGTCAATATTTCCTTTTTTTTTTTCTGGGCGCAGCGGCGGGTACTCTCGATTCGACGACCCGACGGGAAGTGCATGGCGAGTGCGTCTCGAGAACCGAGATTGATTTGGCACGATAATCTCCTTCTAACTGCCCTGGCGCTGGTACTGTACAATAATGCAGTCTATGGTACCGCAATGGGGCCTGTTGGGAAGACATCGCAAAAGCAAGCAGCTGGCGTGATACTTCGTCGTGTGGTGCCCTTGCTGTCTTGCATGTTTTCTTTGTCGAGAGCGAAGCATCCCTTTGCCGGCGCAATATCCCTTGCATATATTGGCGCAGTCATGCTGCTGCACGTTACTAGGACACAGTCTCTTCTCCTTGGGGCTGCATGTCAGAGTATTGTAGCATCCGCTGAAGAGATGCTGCTCTCTGGCGGTGCTGCACGTTGGACAAAAAAAAAAATGGTGCATGTGACGTCTTCAGCCCGGTCGCCAATCAGTACCTACCTTACTTGAGCGGCCATGCGTTGTGGGTTTCCAATGGACATGAACGTATTTAGAAGGCCATGGCCTGGTGTACATACAAAGGAATGCCATACGAGCGGAGGTCCGTTCTTCTGGCGTCGCGAGTTCCATGTAAGTCCAAGGGAAGCCAAAGGCCATGTCATTTTCACAGTTTCGGACATCTAAGACATGAAGCGTGCCCTACACGAGGCGACAAGGTAGTCTCGGGATGCTAGCGTCTGCCAGGGAATGCGAATCCAGTACTGGTTTCTTTTCCTTCCTTGTCGTTTCTTTTTCCTTTTCTCTGTCCGCCTGAAGAGGTTTGGTTCCTGGAGACCGCATGCATCTCATCTCCGACGTCAATGCTTCCTGAGGCTGTCTTGCAGCGATGGGGGTGTGGAGAAACACGACCAGTCACAAGCACGAGCCAAGGCACATACGAGAGCAATTGGCGAAATCCAAGTCGATTCAGCAGCTGCTGTACCGTATCAGAATTTCTCAATTGATTTGGTACGTGCTTGTACTGTACAGTACCCGAAAACGGGAGATGTCTTTGGCGTTGTCGGCACGGGAAGAGCCGTTTCAGATTGCCAACGTGCCAACATGGGTTGGACAAGTGGTTTCGGGTGCCCTCCAATGGACAATGTTGACTTTTCAGCCCATGGGACAAGGTATGGAAAATGAGGGAGTTGTGTCGTGGCCTGAGAAAGTTGAACGAGGCTCAGTTGTGGACATAGGAAACCTGGCAAGGGGTAGCATGGCAATTTAGTCGGCGTAAACGGAACTTCTGACAGCATGGCCAAGGCGCGTCTGAAGACAGGAACTGCTATATCATGGCGCGTTCCTTTTGCATGAACAAACTAATCTAATTATCGCCATCGCGCTTCCGGTAGACACGTCGGCAAGTCCAGCGAAATGACTCGTCAATGCAGAGCAATGGCGCACTCTCACTTGAATCGATCTAGCTGACAGGGGTGAGATGTTTCTTCCGACGCTGGAACCCTACGGCCAAGGAGGGAAACATTGCGGAAACATCTGCCCCAGGGCAGCTCATGCTGGCTGAAAGGCCATCTTGTGTTTTGTGCTGCACCCCTGATTCCAGGTCGGCTGGAGTGGAGGAAACATTTGTGGATACCCCATCGACTGCGTGATGCCTTTTGGTATTGAAACGCAACGAGGCCGCGGAAGTCCTGGCTATGGGGCCCTTAAATTGCTTCTGGATGCGAAAAAGAAGCCTCCGCCATGACCCAATGCTCTCTACCTTGGTTAACTAGTTCATACCAACATGGGAGAACGCTTTGTGCATGTGGAGAAGCTCCGCCGTCGAGCTTGCGAGTAGAAAAAAGAGGACGGGCTGGCGGGCCACGATTGCTAGCGTGAACAAGCGACGAGACGAACCTGATGGCGTGGTAAAGTTCGCACGGCACCACAATGCGCGGGAATGATGCAATGACGTGGTGACGCTTGGCGGACGCTGGTCGAGCAACGGACGGGCTCCAAGATGAATGGCGGTGGGAGAGAGCCAGCGGCCTGTTCCTGGGAGCATGGGGCAAGATGGACGATTCATCCGAGATGAGCTCCAAAATAAGCTGAGCGGCTAGCAAAATGTTGCTGCTGATGCAGGGTATCTCATGCAAGGGGGACGGACTTGTCTAGTCTTATCCTGGCTCATGTCAATCCATGCGAGCGAGTGAATATCAAGAGTAGGTACAACACGAAAGAACGACAAGACCAACTTACATGTAGTCGTTAGCCCGACAGGTACCGTACCTAGATGGACAGATCCAAGCATGAACACCTGTAGACTCCTCTGTATCTAAATTTCCTTTCCGTCCTCAGTCCTGATTGATGCTAAGGGATCGAGGTATTCCATATAGCCCCCTTGCAAACGAGGTTCGTCTGACTTATCACGCCCACCTTATTAAGCATTACTCCAAACGGACGATCAACTTTTAGTGTTGGCTGAGACCGGCGCCCACTCGGCCGACACCAGCAAACGGCGCGCAATGCAACGGCATTTCGAGGAGACACGATTGTGGCGACGCTGCGGGTGCTGGAAGGGAGGGATGTCTGGATATGAGGAGCTAGAAGGCTGCAGAGGACAGTGTAGATGAACGCTCACATGCTGATGGCTGACACTTTTGCCTCGTTTGTGTTCTTCTCCGGCCGGGCTGCCAATATGTTTCATAAGCACATCATAACCTTTTCCGGCTGTGGCTGAGGAGCAGCATTATCGTCTCCCTCCCCTCTTGGCGCCGCATCCACCACCGTCGCGAATAACAGGTGCGTGCGCGTTCCGCCGAGGATGGATGGATGGAAGGATGGGTGGTGCGAGCGCGCGCGTACACTACAGTACACACCGACTGTGATGCACACGCAAGTGCCCGTCATGTTTAATGTACGCTGCCTTGCTGCATGTTCATGCTTGATGCGATGCGATGGGCGCCGAGGCCATGGCACGCCTTGTGCTCTGCACAACCGCTATGCTGACGGCGACGATCATGGCTAGCTCCATTTATTGGGGCTAATGCCTTGACGGGCCATGCGAGATTGGGTTTGCGTCGTAAGGCATAATGTAAGTTCAGTTACCCAGTATCTGGAGAACAGTCTACCCGTAGTAACATAGTCCTGATGTCGCTGTTCCAGAACAGGGCATCCCAAGCAAACGATGAATGAACAGTTTCCGCGTCCGATAGAAGCTCTCAGGCCTACAGTCATTGACGTCCAAATCAATGGGCCCATCGTCAGCCCAAGGCAAGCTGGCTTTGGGTATATTTATTATGGAGCCGTTGCAGCATCTTCTTCAATGCGCCCGCTGCCAAAAAAACAGGGACGACTCCATCCGCCCGAGGTGAGGTGTCCACGCATGGAGCCTGTACGCATTGGTTGGCGACGCCTTAGCTTAGCATTGCCCATGGGAAAGAAAAAAAAAGAAAAGTTCCCGAGCCCGCCAGCGTCAGAGACAAAATGCATGGCAGACAACGGCAACCCGCCGGGCCTCTCCCAGCAGAGCATCCTGGGAACGACATTGAAGCAATTAAAGAAAATGTAGACTTGCTGCTCCGTACCTGCAGTTCTGGCCTGCGCAATCGGGTACCGGTCAGATGGCCCCGGCGCTGAGTCGCGCGTCCACCGACTTCCAGGTTCTCAGTACCCGCTCCACCCTGTCCCGTCAGGTACCAGTTGAGACCATGCCCCTGAGCCTAGCGCGTTTGAGCGCCGCCAGCACGCGCCGAGGGGTACCTCGTCCGGCGTACCTCTGTACGCCGACAGGGCGCGGCGGGTACCTTGGATAGGCGCCCGGACCTTGTACCTCATATGAGCTGGCCGACCGAGGGCCCCACCTCTGCAGCCCAAGTCTCATCTCCCGATGTCAATTTCGTCTGCTGATGTACCGCTTCTTGGGTACGACCAAAGCGACAGAACGGCAAGCCTAAAGCCTGGGCGCGCCGTTCTGCATTACCTTTATGCTGGAGCACCCGCGACCGTAGCGTGGACCAAGGTAACTGCAGCACCCTCCGCCTTGCCATTTATCGAAGGTGAGATACTTGGGTTAGCCTGGCCCAGGTAAAGAGGTTAGGTACGCTACTAAAGGTAGGTAGGCGGTACCTTAAGTATGACCTAGGTCGGGTCTCCCCCAAAACCTCGACGCTCTAATAGCCCCGGCTCCAACCTCCTTCGTGCTTTTCGCTCCCACCGTCAATCCGCGCCGGGTGCCTCCATCCGAACCCTCTCTTCTCTTTGCCTCTTCTCTTTCGCACAGGCAACCTCCCTCGTGGGCTGAGTCGATTGGGCGTTGCGACCGGTGCAACAACAGAGAGCCGATCTGCATCGTAAAGGACGGCAGACCGAGCAACACCAGATTGGCAGACCCGGACAAGGATAAGACACGCCAAAACCAGCTCAGCAGCCACCGCGACCGAACGACAATCTCCACGACACGAAACCGCACGAGTTGACTTTGACTCGATATTTCGCCCCGTCACGGCTCGGACTCCTCTCTATATCCTGTCCAAGGTGACCAAAAGCAACGAGGAAAAATAAATAAAATAAACACCCTGCACCACGACCAGGCCCTTGTCCTGCAGAGTCCCAGTTTCTGGCCCCCCCAATCCACTCAGGAGACACTCGTTGCTTGTCTAGCTGGGGCCTCGCCGCCAACCAGAGCTGCAATCCGTCGCACCCTCTGAGACGCATCGCATGCACCATGAGGTAGCGGAGCTGGCTCATTGGTACACATCACGCTCTCTGACCCCCTTTGGGCTCGCGCCTCCTGCAGCGGCATAATTGTTTTCTTTCCAACCCCGTTATACTCGGCCCTGGTCAGACAAAGCAGCCCGAAACGGCCAACTCGTTAGCAACGCAGCATCCGCTCGCTGCCCTTTTCCCAGCTCCGAGTCGTTCGCCATCGATTCGGCTCGCTGCTACCCACGCAGGATTCACTGGGTGGAACCGCCGTAAATAGTCACCGCCCGATCGTCCATTCCATCTACACCCCCAATAGCCCGTTACGAGCTAGGGGCTCCTTTGGTGTGACGGATAGAGGAAGATGTCTTCGGCTGCTCTGCAGACGGCGCCTCACCAGTCACCTGCATTGACTTCGCCTACGCTACCGTCGTCAGCCGGTGGTCACCCTTACTCATCCTCGCATTCGACCTCATCAAGAGAGGCATATCAATCCTCCCAACACGCCTCCCAGCCGCCCTCCTCGTCTCGACGACCCTCTTCTCGAAAGGCGAGCGGTAGCGCCGCGCCTCCATTTCCCGATTCGAGCTCATCGATGACGGATCAAGCTGCCACAGCCGCCGCACACTATACCGACTCGCGCTCGTACGCTTCCGAACGCAACATGCCGCCGGTCGCTCCCCCACGGACTTCGTCCAACCAACAAAGCGGAAGTGCGCGTAAAGCTGCATATGCTAATGACAAGGCCTCCAACTCACCACGCCGAGGCCAGCCTGAAGCCTCAGGGCGCAGTTCCCGCGGCGACATCAATGGCAACAGCGAGAACCACAGAAGTAGGCGATCGGGGAACCCGCAGTCCCAAGACTCGCCTGCCCGCCACACGAATGGCAGAGACGAACGGGTAGCTGAGTTGTCGATGCCTATTCGGACCCACGAACCTTCCACCCCCAAGTCTTCGCGCGACCACGCCGACCATATAGCATCACATGCATCAGGCGTGGACAATAATAGCCGACCAGTCCTGGCAGAGTATCAAGGCTCACCGAGGCCAGATGATGATGCCGCGCCACCACCCATTGCGACCTCCAGTGATGATCGACGGGCTGGGCGAAGCCGACAGGACCACAGCAGGAGTCACAAGGGAACGTCAAAGTTTGGCGACTTTATCCTCGGCAACACAATCGGAGAGGGCGAGTTTGGCAAGGTCAAGCTCGGTTGGAAACAAGACAGCAGTGTTCAGGTAAGAGACTGGTCCAGTCATTGGCGTTCTGTCTTGAAACTAACATGGATTCTCGTATAGGTTGCCATCAAGTTGATCAAGCGGGATAGCGTAGGAAGCAACCCGTCTCGATTGGCAAAGATCCGACGAGAAGTCACCATCCTCCGCGGCCTTCAGCACCCCAACATTGTTCGCCTCATCGACATGGTGGAGACCGAGCGCTACATCGGTATCATTCTTGAGTACGCGTCGGGCGGAGAGCTATTTGACTATATCCTGAATCATCGTTACCTCAAGGACCAATCGGCGCGCCGTCTCTTCTCCCAGCTCATCTCCGGTGTGGGCTACCTCCACAAGAAGGGTATTGTCCACCGCGACCTCAAGCTCGAGAACCTGCTTCTGGATCGGAATCGCAACATCATCATCACTGATTTTGGCTTTGCCAACACCTTTGACCCCCATGAGGAGCTCGCCGAGGAGGAAGAGCTTAACCTAACAGATAGGGATTTCGTGAAGAGGATGGGTCTCGACAAGCTGAAATCGGACGGCACGAGAAAGGGTGATCTCATGCAAACGAGCTGTGGCAGTCCATGTTACGCGGCACCAGAACTAGTCGTCAGCGACTCGCTTTATACGGGAAGGAAGGTGGATGTTTGGAGCTGTGGTGTCATCCTGGTATGTGAAATCATGGACGCCACAGAGCTACTTACTAACAAAGCACGCAGTATGCCATGCTTGCAGGCTATCTCCCCTTCGACGACGATCCAGCCAACCCCGAGGGTGACAACATCAACCTTCTCTACAAGTATATTGTTAGCACTCCTCTCACCTTCCCAGAATACGTCACTCCCCACGCCCGAGACCTTCTGCGACGCATCCTGGTACCGAACCCCCGTAAGCGAGCCGATCTGTTCGAGGTGGCCCGGCATAGCTGGCTGAGCGAGTACGCACATCTCGTGGAGTTCATTACAAGCTCGACTACGACTCCTTCGGAAGCCCAGGGCGCGACCCAGACTTCACAAGAATATGCGGAAGCACCCATGGTGGCAAGAAGCTCTTCCGTTCGCGAGTCAGGGAAGCAAAAGACGTCGCATGCAGCAACAGTCGGCGGGCTGGCTAAGACCCATGGAAAGATTGATCCCGCCGCAGAGCAGGCACAGCGTACGCCAAAGGATGCGAAGCGCCGGACCGTTCAGGTTGAATACGTTGCACCCACAACCCAGACACAACGTGGCGGCGACGCAGGCGTCCAAAAGCCTCGGGGTAGGTCGTCCTCCCGAGGGCCGGTAGAGGAAGCAAGAACTTCCACCTCCAAAGACAAGCCCTTACCTCAGGACCCCCCGGTGTCGCGCGATCCCTATTCCAAGCCGAATCAATCCATACGACCTCCAAGTTCGCACAAGGCTGTGCCTCCCCGCACAAGCCAAGGACGAGCTGTGTCAGACAACCCCTACGTCACGAATGCTGCGGCTGCGGCTAGGCCACGAACAAGCGCCACCCTGCAGAACACTTCGTCGGCTGGTCTCCAGTCTCGAGGCAGCTACGGCCAGCCCGCTCCTCCTGCAGTGGCCGATACCAACGCTCAGGGTCGTATCCAACAGCCACTAAATAACGAGGACGAAGCCGTTGGCAGGCCAAGCGTCAGCGTGCCGCCCAAGTTTGCCCAGATGGCTGGCTTCCACAATAACGACCCTCCACCCCACGAAACCAAGGGCCACAGGCGCTCCAACACTATTGGTGAGATTAGCTCGAAGCTACTTGGGCGCAACGGTTCTGTATTCGGAGGACGCAACAAAAACAAGGCTGAGCAGCAGGAAAAGTCGAGGAAGTACCCTCCCGTCAGCATGGCCAACGCCATGATTCCTGGCGAGGAGACAGGCCCTCGACCTTCGATGGACTCGAAGTTCTCGCGGCGATCCTTCTCCCTAGGACTGGGCAAAAAGCGCAGCGGCAGCATTTCCGGCTCACAAGGATCTGGAGATAAGCCGGATCGCCGCAGGTTTTCGCTACTCCCCGCTTCCTTCTCATTGAAGAGCATCGGGCTTGGTAAGGAACAGACTGGCACACCACCATCCGAGGTCGGATCTCAACAGACTCTCCCAATCCAGGACCCGCGGACCGGACAGATCAGGAGCATCACATCTCACGGGGAAGCTAGGGGTAGCACACCATTCTTCGATGGCGTTGAGGAGAGGGCCCAGCAGCACTCGCAGCCGTTGCCGCCACAGCAGCACGACAGCACCGGGAACTCCAGCCCGGTGTACCACCAAAGATACGGATCCGCGCAGCTTGACAACAGAAGGCCAAATGCCCTTCCACCCTACATGCAGTCCGGAGCGCACCTGAACACAGGCTCAGATTCGTCGGTTGACATGCGCAGGCCACCTACCGAGCCTCGACTCGGCCAGTATCAGCACGGCATGTCGGAGTCCGAAGGATCCTATGGCCGTGGAATCAGCAGCAGTCGCGGGGAGCGGAGTCGCGGAGTGTTGCAGAAAAACCACAAGCGCTTCACAGACGCGTATGACCAGGACGACTACCGCGGACACGAAGGCAGCAGCGGAGCCGCCAAGAGAGTAATGGATTTCTTCAGGAGGCGAGGCAAAGCCAGAGGTGGAGAAGACCGGTGATACTAAGATAACAATTGCCATTGACGCTGGGGCGGCGCAATGGAGCAAGAGCATGGAGAAGTTGCCATACTTTGTTGGCCACTGAGGGAGTTGTTCCTACAAACCTGTTTATGTTTTCGATTCTCCATTATATTCTTCTTTTCACCTCACAGAGTTTGGCGCAGCGAGGCATGTAAGGACTGTTGGTTCGCGATGAAAGTTGACTTCCCACGGCAAAATTGTTGATTAGTGATGGTGGCATAATACCTCTTTTTTAGCATTTACTTGTCCCCTTCGACACCGCGTGGTGTCGCAGAAGCGAATCCAAAGATATATCATAATCAGCAACAGCGGAATATACAGGACATTGATGGAGCATATTTATCTTGACTAGATGGTCTTTTGGTGCATGAAGAACGAGCCCCGGGATGCCAGGGAGCGTAGCGCCGGCGCGGTGCCTGTAACAAATATTAACCTCGTTGCAATGTGAGCTCCCTCGAATATTCTGAATGCGACCTTGTCCAGCGGGCTGGAACTGCATGTTGGGACGCAGGGTGAGAAGCGGGAGGAGGTGGTGTATTGGGAACAAGGTTATGGTTACTCGATGTTTGTGTATGGTCGTCCAGGAACATAGGGCCCGCAACGGCTCATATCATGGATTCTGTAAGTCAATATTGTGAGACGGAGACTTGCATTGACTTTCAATGGCGGCTATTGCGGCCCATTCCGACTCGTGAGACGTCTATTCCCTATGGTTTAGCAATGCTTTGCTTTCAGGGGACACGGGCTTTCTCCCAGTTAGCTTTGACTCGGGACCCAAGGTCGGTTTGTGAGCGATGACATAGCGACAGATTGTGTAGGTAGATAGTTTGCCCGGGATTGCTTGGTCGTACGGACTCTGAATTCCGACACCCGCAAAAAGTACAAGGTACCCTGCGCCTACGACAAAGTCTTAGGTAGAGAGAAGGGCTGTTCCAGGGGTCTCCCACTATCTGCGTTCCCTGCACGATAACATCATCGATCTCCACAGCCTAAAGTGTTTATGCTTGCTTAATTTGGGCATTTGCTTGTTCCCCATAGGGCCGGCCGGCGCGCGGAGTCTTGGCACAGCCGCAAAAGACCATTGCGCCGCCATGGATCACGGATAATCGGCTTCTGGACGCTCAGGCTTGGCGCGAAAGCTTAGCCTCTAACCGGCACGCAGCATCTGAGGAGGCTAGATCAGTCTATGGGGATGTCGGTAGCCACCTTTGTTTGCGACGGCCTGCCTTGCCAGCTGTCAGGAGAACAAGCTACCAGCTGGGACGGTATGGGACGGTATGGGACGGTACGCTACCTTTCGGAAGGGAGCATCGCCACCGAGACACGAGTCGCTCCCTCTGGCAGCTTTCCTTACCTACCTAAGGTAAGGTACCTACCTTACCTTAAAGTATCTTACGTCAAGCTCTCGTGCTTGCCATCGTTTCTAGAACCTTGAAAAGGAGTCCCACCAGCCACACCGTGCCTTGCTTCTCGTCTCTCCTTACCTTACCTTATAATTCTACGTAATCTTACTTGGAGCGCCCATCCGTGTCATTCGTACACTTCGACTCACTCATCCACTAACCCCCAAACGCGCCATACAAAGCCGCGTTATCAAGCACCCATTCGATGAAGAAAGCCTCGTCTGATCCCCCGGACATAGCACGCCCACGCCCTGGTTTAAAGTGTGACCTAGATGGACGCCTTCGCGCCACGGCTTCTAGAGCGGACGACTTCGCTTCGCCTTTGAATCACCAAGCCGCATCATCGACGCTTTCCCCAACAGAAGCTCAGCACGGCCGCAAAGACGTGAGAAATAGCGCCAGCTCCCACGATGCCGCCTCGCTCTCGAACGGGAGCAAACCATCCGACAACGAGAAGCCACCGCCGAAAGATGGCCTCAATACATCCACTTGGCAGTCGCTGCCCGTCGCATCTACACAAGACGCACAGCAAGGGTCTGACGTAGGAGAAGGACAGACATCCGATGGCTCCAAAACAAACAAAAGAGACCTTCGTGGATACGCGCAGGCTTTCTGGCAGACCTTTCTCCGCATCATGACCCATAGCTGGCTGAACGTTCTGCTCGTTTTCGTCCCCCTCGGCATCATCACCGCCGAGGTCGACGGTATCCATGGCGGCATTGTCTTCGCCATGAATTGTATTGCCGTCGTGCCCTTGGCTGGTCTCCTCGCGTACGCCACCGAGTCGGTTGCAAGCGAAATGGGTGATGCGCTCGGCGCCCTGCTCAATGTCACTTTCGGCAACGCTGTCGAACTAATCATCTTGTAAGCCTATTCCCGGAACTTTCTTCGTCATCCCTCTGACTTCAGAATTTGTGCTGACCGTATGGATAGTATGTATGTATGGCCCTGGACTGCAGACCGCGGCATCTGATTTGGACTGCCATGAATGGCCACTTCGACCCCGGTGCACAAAGCATGAGTAATCGGTAGCTGACTATAGTGCGTAGCATTGCCTTGACGAAGAATCAGATCCGAATCGTGCAGGCATCTCTCCTTGGCTCTATCCTGTCCAATTTGCTTCTCATTCTAGGAATGGGTTTCTTCCTTGGTGGACTGCGCTATCGAGAACAGGTGAGAAGACCCGACCTCACTGTTATTAGTACGGGCTAACTCATATTTCCAGGTCTATAACAGCACCGTCACGCAGATGAGCGCCTGTCTGCTCAGTCTTAGCGTGATTAGTCTCGTTCTGCCTGTGAGAAGCAATCCGAGGATGAAAACTCATCTAGCATGTGCTAAATGCCAAATAGACTGCATTTCATGCATCTTTCAGCGATCCTCAACTGGCCGATGCTCAGTCATTGAAGATCAGTCGGGGAACTAGCGTTGTAAGTAGGTGATACATGTCATTGAGAAGCACTGCTTACAGTGTTTAGATTCTGTTGCTTGTATACGTCATCTACCTTCTCTTTCAGCTCAAGTCACACGCGTACATGTACGAATCAACGCCTCAGCACATTGTAGACGCTGAATCCGTGCCTGGGCCCGCTGCAGGCTGGCTTGATTCATCCAGCTCCGACGAAAGTTCATCTTCGAGCTCAGATTCAGAGGCTTCGGATTCCTCGCGGGACACGGTTCGCAAGCGCATGAAGAAGGTTCTCCGGGGTAGACGGCGCAGAAAGTCGTCTGTCATTTCCGAAGAAAATTCTGGAGGTCAAGCTACCAGGTCGTCTTCTTTTGCAACGACAACCACGACGCCCCAGGACGAATCGACAGCTCAGCCCGCATATCCACGCAGCCCTGCCCTGGGTGCAAACAACCCAGAGAAGGAACACGATGAAGACGCCGTTGAGGACGATAGTTCCTATAGGCGTCATAGAAAGAGTCACCGCCGCCACGCAAAGCATAAAAAGAGCAAAAAACATGCACGTAGAGGTGAGGGTGAAGGCTCACGTGCCCCAGCCCCAATTGATGCCTCCTCATCGGGAAAGCACGGTCGTACAGACGACAGTGAGCCTCGCCGTGTGGATTTTGCCATTCAGAACCCATTACCGGAGCAGAATGCAGAGGGTGCGGGCACCGCAGCTGGTACAAGCAACCAGCGCAATCCCTTCCTTCGGGGAATTTCGGTGAAGAATCTTGCTCCGACAGTTTTTGTGCAGAGACCTCAGCAGGAGGAGTATGTTCTCAACTCACCCGGACCTGTTCCGCGTGTCCGATATGGTATTAGACGCACGAACTCTCTTCCGGACAGGCTTCAAGGTCACCAGCAATCGCGGCCACCCGGTGGCATGTTCCCTGCTCAGGTCCCGCTCATGGCTTTGACTGGTGGAACCGGGGCCGAACCAGCCAAATCAAGCGAAGGCGAGGATATACATCTCTCCAAGACAGCATCAGTCATTCTGTTGCTCGTATCAACAGGACTTGTCGCTCTTTGCGCCGAGTTTCTGATTGGCTCCATCGAGGAGGTAACGGCCACATCATCGATTGGCGAGATCTTCATTGGCCTTATTATCTTGCCAATTGTTGGAAACGCGGCCGAACACATCACAGCCATCACGGTTGCCATGAAAAACAAGATGGACTTGGCGATTGGCGTGGCTGTTGGAAGCTCAATCCAGATTGCCATCTTTGTGACCCCACTCGTGGTGATCCTTGGTTGGATCATGGACCGCGAAATGACGTTGTACTTTACTCTCTTTGAGACTGTGTGTCTCTTCGTATCGGCTTTCATGGTCAACTTCCTCGTTCTGGATGGGCGCAGCAATTACCTTGAGGGCGCGCTTTTGTGCGCAGTGTACCTCATCATCGCCGTGGTTGCCTTCTTCTACCCTGACGGAGAGGATGCTAGCTCTTGGGGAGGGTGAGAGCGCGCAAACAATGCTATATGAGAGGATATTGTGAGTGGATTGGCTGATCTGGCTCAGGCTAGACTTGGACTTGGCGTGTGCCAATATCCTCACCTGTCAGTTCAGGTTCAGGTAGCTATGAACTCATGGCTTTTGCTCCAGCGACTTGGCATTGCTCCCCAGGCCATGTAAACCACGTTTTTGTTTTTGTTTCCTATGCCCAATTCTGATAGAGCTTTGTGCCATGTAGCAATAATAAACTTTGCCGCTCAGCCTGGCCCTTATCTTGGAAGGCCCATAGAAAGGGTGTTTTCAATGAAATTATGTACAGTACGGGTTCAGCCTAATGGGACAATCCTGACAGTTCCAATATCACATGGCAACTCTCCTCATGGCCTTGGCCTTGAGCTCGCCTAAGCTTTCCCACCAATGGAAGCATATGGATGTCGGGTGTGAAGCACAGCCTCAGTGGGGACCTATGATTACGGCACAAGGCCAAGCCTGCTGGCGCAATCCCAAACGCTGGGGGAGGCTGTACAGCGCATGCACTAGCTTCTGCAGGTAGCTTGTACCTAATGACCTCAACAGCCACGCACTACATCACGGTTCCCTCTGAGCCTTCCCCGAATCCTTCGTGTTCTTTCAACAACAAGCTTGGCTCTTCGTTTCTACCTCAATCTCATCGCTTTACAGAACCCTCGAGATAGGAAGATACACTGAGCTGGTGAGACATCCCTCATTATCCATTGTAAACACGAGTTCGTGGTTTTTTTCCCTGCCAAATCATCATCCCCCGTGGCGCATCACCAACTACAGCACATCTCGCTTACTGACATGACGTTTGCAGATATAGCCCATTTACTTACCTGACAGCACATCCCATTCATTGCCACCAACTTCGTTTTACATCCAACCCAAGAGGGCCCGCTCAGAAAATCTTCGACACGCCTAAGCTTAACTAAATAGGCAAAGACTCCTTGGCTTGTGATGTGCTTTGGAAGCAAAAACGAGGAGGACGACACGCCCGCGGCCCGGCCTGTCCAGCACTCGCCTCCGCCCCAGAAGCAGCAGAGGGCGTCGCAAGAGGGCGGCCGCAATGACGTGAAGCGGAGCAGCAAGCCGAACCCCTACGAGGAGCAGACCTCCTCCGGCTCTGGGTCCGGGCCCTCGGGTACCGGCCAGAGCTACGCGCCGCCTCCTGGCCCGCCTCCTGGACATTACGCTCCGCCGTCGGGACCGCCCCCTTCGGCGCGACATGATGCTGGCGATGAAGTAGCGCCGCCGGCTGGACCTCCTCCGGGGCACTATGCGCCTCCCCCAGGACCTCCGCCCGCTCATCAGGGTGAATCGGACTTTGCTCCTCCGCCAGGGCCCCCTCCGCCTCGTGGAGAGGATTATGGCCCACCAGCGGGACCGCCTCCGGGACACCAGCAGGAGTATGCCCCCCCGTCTGGTCCTCCACCTGGCCACCATAATGACTATGCTCCTCCGTCTGGCCCTCCACCTGGTCATCATACGGACTATGCTCCTCCAACTGGCCCGCCGCCCGGACATCGTGAAGAGTACGCGCCTCCTTCAGGCCCACCGCCAGCACATAACGACTATGCGCCTCCAGCTGGACCACCTCCATCCCACAGCAGGGGCGACTTCGCACCGCCGCCTGGTCCTCCTCCTTCGCACAACGACTGGGCGGCACCACCACCTGGACCCCCACCGGGAGCCCATGACAAGCAGCATGAGCATGCTTGGCAGGAAGCCGTGCCGGACACGTCGCTGTTCCCACCGCCTCCGGCCATCTTCAGCGGGTTCGACGCTTCGCCGACCAGCAATGCCACGGAGGCGGAGGCAGAGGCAGGCGAAGACTGGTGCCAACGCTACCCGCTCACGCCGCCCATGACGCTCGATCAGGCGGGTAGGACGGCGCTGCAGTACCATAATGTCCGGCTCATGGAACCTACAGGTTTCAATGGCAAGCTCAATTGGCTCAGCCCCGGCAGATGGGAAGGCCAGACGGCCAAGAACTCTCGCGATAGGTGCCTTATCAGCTATCCTCCCCTCTACCTGGTCAACGAACACGACCCCACGAGGACCGGCCAGCCCAAGACCATCTACTATGAAGTCAGACTGCGTCCGGACAGCCCTACTGTCTTCCTGGGTATTGGGTTCACGGCTCTCCCCTACCCCTCGTTCCGCATGCCCGGCTGGCACCGCGGCAGTCTTGCCGTCCACGGTGATGATGGCCACAAGTACATCAACGACCGCTGGGGCGGAAAATCGTTCACGGAGGAGTTCCGTCGTGGCGACACCTACGGCATTGGCATGAGGTTCCAGCCAACCGGCGGGCCTCGGCCGCAGGTCGACATCTTCTTCACGAGGAACGGCAAGCAAACCGGAGGCTGGGACCTGCACGAGGAGACGGATGCGGACCAGGACCTGCCCGTGATTGGACTTGAGGGCTTCCACGATCTGAGCTGTGCCATTGGTACGTACGACGGGGTAAGCTTTGACGTCATTTTCGACCCTGCACAGTGGCTGTATAAGGATTTGTAATGGGGATTCAAGAGCATTTGATGAAGGGGCAGCGAGAACGATTCGCCAAGGCCATTTGACTGAGCCAGCCCTGTGAGGAAATGAGTGCGACAGGTGGGAATGACATTGGCTTTTAGCAACGTACGTAGCCTCATAATGAACGACAGTACTTTCGCCAAGAGGTGTAATGTTTGCCTGTGCAAGTGAATTCTGCGCACGTCAATGAGCTTTTCCAAATTCACTCTTCACCTGGCCTTTGGCCAGAACTCCAAGACGAGTCGCAATTGTTTCCATGGTTCTTGTTGGTCGTGTATGTGCTAGCGGCTCCTGATGTTTGTGAGGCTGGTGGTGTAAGTGGCCTGCCTGCCTCACTTACAATGGGGTGTCTTGCCCTTTATGCAACTAACAGGTATTCATCACCTGCCAATGGCTTCCCCGGGAGTCGGTCGGATTAGTACAATCGGCACCTCAACCGCCCCCACTACGGATTCTATCTACCATCTAGTCCACCGTCTATCGGCTGAGCCATCGCATCGCAATCGCATCGCGCCGTGGCACGTATTACCTCAAACAATCGATTCCCAGTCGAGAAGGGCGGACGAGCCACACGCACCCGAGCCTGCGATTTGCCCGCGATCAACCCTTACTCCACCATGGAGGTTGACAGCCAGAACGATCTGTTGGTGCAGATCGCATCGGGCGCCACTCCGCAAAAGTAGGTGTAGATGTTGCTGCTCCATCTTTTCGTCTTGGGTCTTTTTCGTCTGGATCAGCCCCGGTGGTTCGCAAGCACCGCAACGCAGGCCGCTTCCGCTGCTGAAGAAGACTGATCGTTTCGTTTCGCTAAGCTAACCCGAAGCCTGCAGAGACGCGTGGCTCGATTTGCGACGCGACATCGTCGAAAGGCTGGACAAGGTCAGTCGACGGCGACTTCATGGATCATGGATCCAGCTTGTGCTGACATGTAATGCGAGCAGATCTCTCACGAAGCCTTTCCCATTCCTCATCTACCTCCTCCTCCCACCCAGACACAGCTACCCGACGCCCGCATACTCACCCCGGTACCCTCGTCGTCGCCTCTCGAGTCCTCGTCGCAAGACGCCAACAAGGAGAATGCACCCACCAACGCAGTGCCCCCCGAACAGCCCCTCGAGCCGGCTGCGCTCCCTAAGCAGATCGCCGACATGCTGGCAGATATCAAAAATCGCCTCTTGATCTTCGACTCGTACCCGCCGCACACCGTTCAACGCCTCGCCGAACTCATCCTCAACCCCCGCGCGCACTATAAAGCGCTGGCCTCGTACCTACATGCTGTTGACAGGGTGGTCCAGGTCACGTCCGGCACCGACACGTACCCGCTGCCTCCAGCCATTCCAGACATGTCTGCCTTAAGCGCCAACGGCGATGATACTAAGGATCCTGCAGCTACGGTGTCATGGGGCAACCCCACGAGCGCGGCAGTCGGGTCAGATGAGGCTCTGGGTGGAGCTTTACTGACTCCCATCCCGTGGCTAACTAGGAGGAGCCCGGAGAGCAGCGGCGAGGACACCCCGGGGGCTCAGATACACAGTGAGAGCACCGAAACTATTGACGGACCTAACGGGATGGGCAGCATAGAGACGGTCTCGGTCAGCGTGAATGGCGTGCCTTCTACTGGGCACGCAAGAGGTATCACCCAAGGGGAACTCTTACGCCAGGAGCAACGTGCTGGTGTCGTTCCTGTTAGTCAGCTCACCCGAGCTCACGAGGCGCAGGCCAAGGCCGAGCGGCAAGCCGGGGACGAAGATGACGAGGATCGTGGCCGTGACCAAGAGCCCGAGGACGAAGACGAGGTGCCTCACGCTCGTGGCCCCGAGGAAATTGGCGTTGGCGATACAGGCCTCCAAGCCGTCACGACCAGCTTCGTTGGCGAGGGCGGCCTGGACATGCAGGGCATTGATCTGGAAGCCGCCGTGGGCCGCAAACATGAAGAGGAACACGACACGACATCGCCGGCAGAGGGGTCGGCTGATGCCGTCAAGTCGACAGAGGGCCCCGACGCTGCTTCAAGCCCCAGTAGCTCGGATAACGGCAGCTTTAAACGCGAGGCTGAGCAGACACTGGAACCCGACTCGGCGAAAAAGGTCAAAGACATTGACATTAAGGACGCCGAAGATGCGCCCAAGCCCAGTGACGCATCGGACGCAAAGACAGGGGAGGGGGAGCCGGAAAGCATGGACGCGGATAAATAGATTCCACATGGGATGGTGGAAACTGCAGCATGATGTGTGTATGATATACTCTTACGGGCCGCCGCATCATTCAGGCGGCTCAAGCATGGGACGTAAGCATGAAGGGTTAATGGTGACAATGACCAAGGTTTCACGTAGACATATATCTATAAAGACCGGAAGTGGTAAATGGCTCGTATTCAGAGCCCAACACAATGTCACATCACCGAGACTCGTGGTTCTCCTCACTGTCCGAGATCTATAAGCTGAACCCCAGCGTTCGGCGCAAGAGACAAAGAGAAAACACTCATGAAAGGAAACGAAAAGACCCGAAAGCCCAGGACCTGATCTTTGATGATTATAGTCCTTTGTCCATATTTCTCAAGACGAGAGTGCTCTTCTTATGTACTGTACATTGCTAGCTAGCAACTTAGTTTGCAGTTCTTTCGCTGCGATGCCGCCAACGATATCTCAACAAACGAACGACTATCGTACAGCCAACGACTTTGGGCAAGATATGTACAGGTTGAGATATACTTTCTTCATGTGGCATAGGTTAGTTTGCGCTACCTCTTAGAAAATCTTGGTTATGCTCTCTCTCGAAATGACGCTGTTCTGCCTCTCATCACGCCTGACACGGAAGAAGCTGTCGCAAAAGTCGCTGCAGCGCATGTGTCGCAAAAAGTCCTCGTCGTGCGTGATGACAATGAGCTGGAAGTTGCTCTGCGCCTGCCGAGTTTTTATAATCATGTGCAAACTCTCGGCCAAGCTCTTGATGTTGTCGCGGTCGAGGTTCGTAGTCGGCTCGTCGAGAGCGATGAGGCCGCAGTTGACGCCGAACGACTCGGCCAGCGCCAGTCTGATAATGATACTTGCCAGCACTTTCTGTCCGGCTGAGCACCGTCCACGCATATCCATCTCCGTGTCCTGCTTGACCATGCACAGTCGGTAATTGTAGTTCCTCTTGCCTGTGCTTGACTCATTATCCGACCGGATGAGAATTGTATCGATGTCTGTTCCTTGGTAGGTGCTCTGCCACAGCTCTCCCGCAATCCGGTTGACCTCGGCCATCTTCATTGAATGGAACTGCATCACGGCCTTGTCCACGGCGTTGCCGCATTGCGCAAGATCTTCAATGGCTGCCTTGGTTGTCTCAACACGAATATGTGATTCGCGATACTTTTGCTTGGCGTCCTTGTAGTCCAACTCCCATTCCTTCAGAAGCCTGTCAAGCTCCTCATCTTTGGTCTTCATGATACCCATGACTGAGCCGCGTTCCGCGAAAAGCCTGTTCGAGTGATTCTCTAATTGGCGCGCGTCCCCTTGCAGCCGTTCGTAGTCTTCATGAGCATTGCGATCTTCAAGTTCCTCAATATCTTTGCGTAACACCTCGAGTGTCCGCAGGTGCTTCCTGTAGGTGAGGTTGTCGCTTATATTCTTCTTCTTGCGATCACCGCTATCGATATCTTGCTTCAATTTATTTGTCCGGACGGTGAGATCTTCAATCTCCTTCTCCGTGGTTGCGATGGACTTCTCCAAGGTGGCGATTGCACGCTCATTCGAGGCCAAGTTGGAAGGGCCACCTCGATCGATATACTCTTGTATGTCGTTGTCCATCATCTTGATTTCGCTAATCGACTTGGCAATGCTGTCCCTGTCGTCGATGATGGTTTGCTCTTTGGCACGGCCGCGACTCAGAGTCGTATCACGTATAGAGCGTGCTTCCACAATGCTTGGCTCGATCTTCTCAAGCTCTTCATCAGCACGCTGGATGGCCTCTCTTTGATGACCGAGATCCTCCTTCAGTGCTTGTATTTGTGTCTGTAAATTTTTCCTCTTTTCCAGCTGCCCGGAAGTTTGGCTGATTCTGGTTCTAAGTTCGCTTTTCTCAAGCTCCAAAGCATTCAGTTGGTCCTTCATCCGCTGCCGTTCGGAAGTAAACTTCGAGATCCGAGCCTTGAGAGTTCTCATTTGTTCAGACAAGGAAGCCTGGAGCTCGTGGATTTCATCAGCAGATCTCGTTGACCCTCCCGACATTTGCTGTGACATAATGCGGTCGACCTGATTTTCAGAGTCTTTGATGTCCTTCATTATTTGAGAGATGTTCAGGATTGTCTTGGCCATATCCTCCATGTCTCGATTTTTCTCTTCTTCCTTTGCGACAAGGGACTCTTGATCTTCGAGCTGTCTCTCCAATAATTCCTGCTCACTTTCCACAGTCTTGCATTCTTCTCGAAGCTTGGGAAGTTCCGCAGTCAGCCTTTGAAAGGAGTCGTAGGCGGCGCGGACGCCACGCAATGCATCGAGGCTCGCCATAGCCTCTTTAAGATCCCTTTCCACATCAACCTTTCCCTTGGGATCAAGGTTCTTCTCAATCTTCTTGCCCAGACGCTCCAGACTCGCACTTTGGCCATCTTCGAAATGACGCTCACATAGCAAGCACTTCTTCTTCGATTCAAGCATACGCTTACATTTGTTGTAGTAGTCAACTAGGGCGTCGAATAGGCTGAGTTCATTTCGGAGATCCTCTACCTGTTGTTCAACGGCGCCTACTTCTTCCTCGTAATCCTCAACAATGGCGTTGTCGCGGACTGCTTGGAGTGCCTCGACTACCTGCTGCTTGCACTGCGTAGCCTCCTGCGACTTTTTCTCTTGGGAATCACGGGCATCTTTGAGTTTATACTCAACCTTCTGTAGTTTTTGCCGCGCTTGCTCTTGTCGCTTGCGAGCATCTTGAAGAACTCTGTTTTGTTGACTCATGGCAGACTGAAACTGGGATTCTACCGACTCAGGTTCCCAGCCACTTCCCAAGAGCGCCGTAATCTTTGCATCCCATGTGCTCTTGAGAGTATCAAGCCTGCGTTTTCGGTCTGCCATCTCCTTTTTTCGAAAGTCCAACTGTGCTCGTTCTGAAGCGAGTCGAGTGCATTCGACAAGCTCACGACCAAGCTTCTCATTTTCATTCTCCATTTTCCACAGGTGTTCATTTTCTGTGTTGATCTGTCCGTCCCAGTTGGCCTTGTCAAATTCTTGTTGGATCCGTTCGAATCTGCTCTCAAGCTCTTCGAGTTGCGAGTCAAGAATTGCTTTTGCCCCCTCATCGACATCAATCAGGCCAGCCTCGTTCTGCAGCACTTGAGTTTTTTTCTCAATAGCAATAATTCTTTGCTTGGCCCAGACACGGTCCTGCGTCCTAGCATTTTTACGACCCTCAAGTTCTGTAATTACTTCGGTTGCCTTGTCTAGCTCGATTGCATTGTCTTTTTGCAGGCGTTCCAAGTCACGGCGTCTCTCATTCAGAAGTTTCTGTATCTTCTCATGAAATGAGTCGACGTGCTTCTCGTTGAGCTCGCCATCGAAACCTCTGAAACCGTGTTGCTGCGCTGCTTCTTGAACCATTTGTATGCGCGATTTCAACTGTCGTTCGTATTTATCCTTGTCAGACTGATGCTTTCCTTGCTCAGCCAGCTTGGAGGACAGAGATCGACGGGACTGGGTTAATTCTTTTTGAAGCTCGGAGTATTGAGATCGATTCTGCTCAGCCTCTTCCTGAAACCGGTGCATGCGCTCCTCGTATTGTGTTAAGGATTCTTCCAATGCTGTATCGTCTTCGCGTAGCTCCTCGATTGTTTGCCTTAGCCCGTCGGCAGCGTCCTGACGAAATTCAAGTTGCTCCCGTTTATTATTGAGGTTTTGCACAATTTGAAGATAACTGTTTGCATGCTCGTGTTTCTCCCGAATCCGTTCCTGCGTTTCCTCCATCTCGGCCGTCAGTGTCTCACACTTCTCGCGTGCGCCTTCTATCTCAGCTTGAAGCAGGCTCATGCGCTTTTCTGCTCGTTCACCCCTATCCTTGTTGATTTTGTTGTGCGCCTCGTCGTTTTGTAGCTTCCCGAGCTGTTCAATCTGCTTTTTACGAAGGACTTTCAGGTTCTCAATGGCTTTGGTATATTTCAGTGCCTCGAAAATCTCATCAAAACGCTTCTTCAAGGCAGCGGGCTCGCTCAGCGGCCATAGGGATTCATCTTGATGACAGAAAATAACTGCGTCAAGGATGGCAGGAGTGACACCCAATCGTTCGGGAATCATCTCGTCAAGCTGAGCGACTCTAGTGGATGTGGTGGTGCGCTCTCCGTTGTTGACAACGACCAGTGAACAATCTAGTGTTTTCTGGGAACGGGTTGTCTTCTTGGCTGTAAGTTGCAAGGATCGTGTTGCAACATGTTGGCGATCATTGATCGATCGGAATTGCAACTTGACCTGAGCCATAACCTCCTTCTCACCGCATAACTAGCAGCACGTTTAGGAAGCTTTCAATTGGGAAAGAGCGTGAAAACTGGCTTACTTTGGGGTCGTGAATGAAGGCGCCGCCCTTGCTGTTCGGCGGCAGCTCACCGGTGGTAGCATACTTGAGGCACTCGATGATAGTTGTCTTGCCAGAGCCATTGTAACCGACGATTAGAGTCAGTGGAGTATTAAATTGGATGGCCTCACGGACGGTTGGGCTGAAGGACCTAATACCCGAGATGGAGAGCTTGTCGATCCTCGACATTGTGACGACAATCAGTCCATACGTTGGTAGTCAAGAGAGAAGAACGGGCTATTAGGAGGCACTTTTGATTTGTGCGGTGATGAGATTCGTTCCTCGCAAACTACAGGCCCAATGAGGCGTCTCGAGAGCTACTATGGCCAGTAAGGGAGGTGAAAATTGTGGGATCAACGCGTTATGACGGTTGGAGTCGCGCGTTTGCACTACTAGCTGTACTTCCCAGCTGCAGAGGAAGATGCGTGTTCACGTGCTCGAAGAGAATTGGGCGGCTTTGCTAACGACGGGAATTAAGGTAGATAGGTACCTTACCTAAGCGCCCTTCTGTGCCACAGGTACCGGTATCTTACCGGGCAGCATACATCATGTCACCGCCACCAAGCACCTTATGTGTTTCATTTGACGATCCGCATGAGCAAAGTCCTACTTTGCATGTGACTGATTCAAGAACTCCTTATGAAGGTTTGATATTGCGCGACCCGCACCAGTCGCAAAAGGCGCAGACACCAAGGTACGAAAAGCCAGCAACGGCATCAGCCACAACTGCAACTACCGGTACTTTTGATTGTAATTGTCATGCAGCCAGAGATAAAATCCGCAACCCCGATTCTTTTCGGACGCGATCAGGTTGCCGTGATTGAGATGGCTCCAAGCTGGCGGCCTCGTGAACTGGGTCACTGTGGCTAGCTGTGGCTAGCTTTTTCCAGGGGGGGGAACATATGCTAAAGGATGATCCTTGTCAATACGGGCCCTGTCAGATTCCTATGATGCAATGTGTCTTGCTTTGCTGCACTCCTCTGAGCCGTTCCTTGAAAGATCGAAGACGCGGTGTGCTATCTTACATCTCAATCTATCCCCTGAGGGAATGGCGTCTTCCTTGATTTGCTCGAGGACAACGAGACTGGCCGGGGAAGCATCAAATACCTGCCTGTTCCTAGGGGCGGCTTAGCGTGCGCGGCGGGACCCCTCTTTTGGGAAGCTTCCGAGCCACCTGCTGTAGGTCTTGTTTCCTGCCGTGGCTGCTCGAGATATGCGCGCGCCTCTGGAGAAATGACTCTTCCACGCAGGTAAGATAAAGCAAGCTCAAGGTGAGGCACCAGGCGACTGGTAGCGGTGTGGCTGGGCATCATAGACCAAGTTGCGGCCGAGGAGGCCGGGGGTAGGTAGGTACCTACCTTAAGACTTTGCTGTTGCTGCTTCTGAAAGGGTCCAGGGCCACTGTATATTGCACTACAGATGAGTAATCCGTGCTTGAGGTATGGATGAGATTCTGTCCACTTGGAAGCCAGGACAGAGCTTTTTTGGTCTCGTCCCTTGGCATCACTCACAAGCGCCCTCCACCTGAGCCACTTGGGGCGTTGGGTAGCGCCAATGGCGACCCCAAGGGCCCAAGGACAGTCCAAGCCCCCAAGAGACTAGCTGGTGTATCCTGCTTGTTTCTTGTCTCGATCTACCCCAATAGCAGGCTTTGTTAGCGGCCTTCGCCCGCTTTTCACGGGGCGTTTTCTCCGGAACGAGCGCGTGGCACAGTGCTCTTCTGGGCATTTGCATTGCGCATCCTCAAACTCATGGCAATGTTCATGGCAAATCCGTCCCATAGGAAATCCCCCGTCTTTCCCTGCGTCCTGAGTTAGTATCCGTAGTTGCCTCCAGAGCCCCCAGCCCTTATTACCTCATCCTGTGGCGTGAGAACGCGTTTGGCCTTTGCGACCACTGCCTACTTGCAACCTCCATCTTCCATTCCCATGATTTTGCTGTCGTGCTGCTGCTGCTGCTGCTGCTGCCGCTGTCCAGCTGGATCGCGAACCTAATATCGTCGACAGTTTGGTTTTCCTCACCCACAGCCGCTGAGGCGCTATCGCCACGCCCTATTCTCCGCTCCCTGCGCCCCCTACCCTCACATTTCGCCCAATGCAATTACTAGATGCGAAGCACCGCAACCATGTCCCAAGGTCCCCCGCCTCCACCCCTCAATGCCAACGCCTTTGGCTTCACCAATCTGGATCTGGGTTCCCTTCCTGACATCAACTCCGGCCAGGTTAATTCTATTTCTGACCCACCACTTGACTCCTTGACTGATTCCCTACAGCTGGGTGCCAGCGCTCAGGACGGCAGCGACATCATGGCGCTTCTTGACAACGACATGGTTGGACCTTTTGGCGACATGGTCATGAACCTTGACTCGGTCGATGACGGCTCAGGCCTGTCGCAGGCATACAATCCCGACAACAACGAGGGCTCGACGACGACCGAGGATGCCGTTGCGCGATCTGAAAATCAATTCAACACCGCCGCCAACAACGTACCCGGTGCGGGGCCGGTGCCTCCCGGTACTTTTGCCCACATGAACGTCCAGAGCGGCAACACGCTTACCGAGTTTACCAAGAGAAGGAATTGGCCTGCCAAAGTCGTGGAAGAATTGAAGGATTTTTTGCAAATACTAGACGCCAATGGACGCATTAAATACGCATCACCCAGCATAACGAATGTCACAGGCTACGGCTCGGATGAGTTACAGGATATTTTTCTCAAAGATTTGATCCACCCCGATGATCAGGGCGTCTTCGTCGCGGAGCTCAACGAGTCAATAGCGTCTGGCAATCCTCTCCGACTGTTCTACCGGCTTCGGAAGAAAGATGGCGTTTATGCCATTTTCGAGACCGTAGGCCACGCACATATCGCTGCAGCCAAATTCGCGCCGAATCCCAGTAATCAATCGCCCTTTTGCCAAGCAGTCTTCATGATGGCCCGACCGTACCCCACCAAGAATGCTGGATTGCTCGATTCGTTCTTGGAGCACAAAATCGAAAACGAGCGGCTAAGGCGTCGCATTGCCGAACTGCGACGGGAGGAAGAAGCGGACGCGGACGAGGCCCAGAAGCAATGGATGCAGAGCCAGGAGAGCCGGTCAGAGGTCACGCCTTCCGAGGGTACCGGTGCTTCATCGACACCCTTCTATCTTGGAAATAATGGCACCCATGACAGATCATTGTCGAACGCGGATCGGAACGCCATGAATATCGCGCTCACAAGAGAAAACTTGGAGGGAGCGGCGGTAGACAGCCGCCCCGATTCCTTACGGGACAAGATGGCGCGTTACGAGGGCAACTCCCACGCCGAAACCATCGAGATGCTGACCGGCCTTCGCTACATCGAAGGCGAGCGTAGCCGTGGAATCACAACAGGCAACGCCAGCCCGACGCTCATCAAAGGTGACGTTGGTATCGCAATCCCTGTTGATAGAGACCCGCGGACGGGCGAGAAGAAGAAGAAGCTCAAGACATCAGAGGAATATGTTTGCACAGATTGCGGTATGTACCGTGCAGGTGAAGCTTCAGACGGAGCTGCCCCAATTTGGTTTGTTGTATTCTGACCAGTATTTCAGGCACTCTAGATTCACCCGAATGGCGAAAGGGACCCAGCGGGCCGAAGACCCTGTGTAACGCGTGCGGCCTCCGATGGGCCAAGAAAGAGAAGAAGAAGAATAACGCCAACAACGCGGGCCACCAGACGCAGGGCGCTGAGCAAATTGTGGGCTAGATCAAATTTATGATCAAGAGCAAGAGCTGGAAAAGCGCGGATTTAGAGTCGACTTTGCGATCATGGCGCGAGTGGCCTTTTTTTAAATCTCGTGCCAGGAGTTTTATTACAGTACGGGGATTGATTTTCAAGGGACACAAATGCCCTGGCGTAAGTACACGATAACGGCAGGACAGCATTGTGATACCCTGGGCTTTGGGATCCTGTTTTTACACATCACATTATTTGATGATACCATTGGGCATCGCTTTTCGGAGCAAACAGGGACGTCTTTCGTGGATCAGGCCCGCGCATATATGAGATGACACTTGTTATTGGGGAGAGGCTTACGAATTCTTGGTGCTCCATTCATGACTTCTACACCAGCATTTCAGGTACGCTGTATATGATACTGTACCTTTTACTAGAAAACGAATGATATATACCTTGAGTAATCTACCACAGCACCAACAGTCGCGATGTGTTCCTCGTTCATCCAGGCTCAAGGCTAGAGTCCGCGTTTGTCTTGGAGAGCCAGCCGCTTTCGCCTCACCCACTGTCTTTTTCTCTGCACAATCTCCGTGGTGGTGCTCTTGTCGTCCTTGGGAACATGGATGCGAGCTAACAAGTCTTTACCTTTACGCCATACCTTTAGGCATGTTGTTACACCTCATCACTTACCCCACCTACCTTAAGGTACGGGTAGTCTACGTAAGCCAAGTTGATCCGAGCACCTGCACTTACACCATTCCATCTCTCTCCAACTACCTCAAGGTAATACGCACCTTACCTATCTACCTACCTACCTACCCACAGCAAACACGACGGCGCAGGTTTGCCATACACGTATTGACAGAAGACGAAATCAGATTCATTGAATTCATCATGGACAAACTCATCAACGCCGGCAAGGAATTTCTCGAAGAAAGGAACCAGCAAGGCCAAGGCCATGGTCATGGTCAAGGTCAAGGTATGCGTGTTCCCGAGATGCAGTAGCTACCCCGCCAAAGCTCCCCAATACCCTTGAAGCACTCTAGCTGATCATTTGGTCCCCCTCTTGCAGGTCTACCGGGTGGGAACAGTCAGTCAATAGCCTCATTTATGCTTTCCTTTCTTATCTTAGCAAGCGGCTTGCTGAGGAAGAGGGCACCCTAGCATTTTTTTGACATGTTCTTGTAGAAGCGTACGGCGGTAACTACCCCGCTGGTGGGGGCTTCTCCGGCCGCGGCGACGACGACGACGACGACGATGACTTCCGCACTGCCCAGGAGGAGGCGGCAGCTCGGGCCGGATCCTCGGGCTCCAGCGACTTGTTTTCTTCCATTCTCGGCTCCATTGGCCAGAAGAAAACTCAAATTCGAAACGAGGACATTGACGAGGACGGTAAGCAAGGGGGTGTTACTTAAATTGAAAGGCAGCATATGGCGATTGCTAATGGTCGATTCCATTGATAGATGCCGTGAAGAAGCACAAGAAGACCTACGATGATGACGATGACGATGCGGATGAGGATAGCCTCGGCACCGCGGCGGCCCTCCAGGCTCTGAAGCTCTTCAACAAAGGCGAGACTGGCCAGAAGCAATCCCAGGGCGCCTTCATCGGTCTAGCCCTGTCCGAAGCAAGCAAGGTAACTCCCCTCCACGTTCCTCGCAATTGAGGGCTTGTTTTTTTTTTTCCCCCTTCGCAGATTGTCGTAGTCGCTGACCTATTTACCTTCTAGCTCTTCGATGACAAGGCGGCCAAGGGCAAGGTATCTTCCAACGCCAGCAAGGAGTCAACAATCCAGAAGGCCGGCGAAGTGGCCATGAAGATGTACTTTAAGAGCCAAGGTCAGCAGCAGGGTGGTCTGCTGAGCATGGCGTCCAAGTTCCTGTGAAAGGCGAAGCCTTCAGGCGAAGATTTGAGGCATGGGTAAGCTACCGCTGCCATGAGGCAGCATTCCTATGCTTTGCCATAGCGTCCGCACACACGTCACCATTAAGGGTGAGCAAGTTTGTGCATTCTCAGTAATGTGTCTTAATACAATACCATAATACATGGACAGATCTATGTACAATAACAATATGACGCGCACATGCCTCACGTTTACTAGGACGACTTCGCGGCCTTCAACACATCGAACCATGCCTTTGGTCGGACACGTCCACCATCGTATACTGTGTGTAGATAGCTCTCGGCCTCGCCCGCCCAGGCCAGCAGCTGCTCCTCGCTGCCCCATTCGCCATGTGCCATCAAGCTCACCGGCATCTTGCCGTCACCGTGCTCCACGTTTGCGTAGCCCACCGGCGCCGAGACCGCGGGAATGCCTGTCATGTTGGCCAGCCAGACGTACATGATATTGCGCAGCGATATGTTGGTGTCGCTCATGCCGTACGTCTCGTCGCCGGGCTGGCGCAGCCATCCCGGTATGGGCGTGGTAGGCGTCAAGATGAGCAAGCCAGGGTACTTCTTGAAGAGGAAGGCGACGTGACGCATAAGCAACTCGCGCACGCTGTTGGCCTTGATGTAATCAGCTGCGCCGGTCTTCGTGGCTGCTGAAAGCGCGATCTGATTGCCGTATGTGAGTTTGGAAAGCCAGGCACTCCCATAGCCGACACGGGTGCGGGCGAGCTCGGCGAGCTCAGTGGTGCAGATGAGAGCATGGGCAATGCGCGCCTCGGGCACGTGGGGAATGTCGATATCGACAATCTCGTAGCCTAGCTTGTTCTGGAAGTAATGAACGGCTTGATCGCAAATCCTGACAACATCGGCATCTGCCTCGTTGAACCACCCGCGGCAGATTCCGATGACACGCTTCGCATTTGGTGCGGGAGGCCTTGAGACGGCGAATTGGCCCTGAACGGAGCAGTCTGGGTTGCTCTGTGACATGATTCGATAGGCAATGGTAAGGTCGGCGGCCGAAGCAGCGAGAGGTCCCGTAACAACCATGGTAGTGTTCATCTGGACGGTTCGGTGATGGCTCGGCTTCAGGCCGTAGATGCCGTTGAACGTGGAGGGAATTCGAACGCTGCCGCCTGCGTCGGTGCCTACGGCAATGGGGACGAGGCCGGCGCCAACGGATGAGGCGCAACCAGATGAGGAGCCACCGGGGAAGTAGGACTTGTTGAAGTGGTTCGTGGCTGTCCCTTGATTCGGCTGCGGGCTGGGTCAGTTCTCTAATACAACAACTATTCATGGTTGAAACTCACATTGCAACCACTAGTATCTGCCGCCAGGCGTCAGTCGAGGTAATCATTATTGATAAAACAAACATGGGATGCTGGGACGTACCTGAGCCAAACTCATGCATAGTATTTTTTCCGATAACGATGGCGCCGGCCTCTTGAAGCTTCTGGACTGGCCATAATGATTTCTCCTGTTCCTTGAAATAGCTCAGGCTCGCGTCGTAGATTAAGCCGTTGTGGTTGCGGTATCCCTTCACGTCGGTATCATCCTTGACGCCGATGGGCACGCCGTCTAAAACGCCCAGAGGCTTACCCGCTGCCCACCGCTCCGTCGAGGCCTTGGCAGCTTCAAGAGCCAGGTGGTCCTGGCCATGGGTCTCGGCCCAGGCGTCGGCGTACTCACTTGGAGGATCCTGGCCCTTCTTGGTGAGGGGTAGAAGGGCCTCGACGACCTGGAGAGGGGTGACTTGGCCGCTCTTATACATCTCATGATAGTCGCTGATCGTGTAGTAATGCGCAGTTACGTTTGTGTGCTGATTCTTCAAGAGTCGAGGCTCAAACTCAAGCATCGGACCCCTCTCACCCAAAGGCGTGACAGCTGGCTGCCCAATAGGTCAATATCGCGTTTGCATCTTGCTGTAATACTATGAATGGTGCTGCCTACATTAAACCTGGTGGGCATGTCATCGAGGATTCTCATGTCCTTGATCTTTCCGAAACCCGTGTTGTTCCATAGTGCCTGCTGAATGAACGACAGTCGAGTAATACTGGGCACGTCTTGTCAATAACGCAGAAAACGGAGCAAATTTGAAGACAGTAGAGGCACATACACGGCTGCGGCCACAGAGAACGTGACACCTCTCAGGACAGGATTCGTTCCAAACGGCGATTCATATCCCGTTTTGGGCCCCTCCTCTGGTTCGGGATAATTTGCGAAGGCAGTTGGTGGTGGCATGGCGTACTACGAATTAGGCGGAAGCTCAAAAGAACAATCTCGAGGGTGTTTGGGAGGCTTTTCGGGTGCAAGGCCACACAGATGGCCTATACTTTTATTTGGCTATTTCGGTATCAAGCTGCGCAAGAAAGAATGCAGCTTGATATATATCGTGCCTCGGTCCCACGGGGAGACGTTGACGCCGGACCGGGGTATCTGCAGAATTAACCTGGGGCTAAGGTGCCTCATTCTGAACCTACAAGCTTAGCTTGCCATTCCACTTGCTGAATAAGGGGACATCTCCGGTGAGGAGTCCATCCACGGGAATACAAACGTCAAATAGGTGCCTTGGTACGCAATTTACAATTCAACACATAGGCTGGGGCTTTCGGGACCTTTGAAGCCATTACAATCTCAGAAGGGGATTTATCAAAACACCTAGCATGCTGCCATTGTGGTTCGGGTGCTGCAGACGCTAGAGCAAGCCGACCGAGTTCAGATAAGTCTGGGGGCTCCTGTCCCCCCCAGGAAAGGTTCGACTAGCGACAACTAGCACGTATTTGGACTCGATGATGAACCCAGGCAAGCCAGGAGCCTAGAATGGCTTCACCCCACATCCTCAACGCCAAAAGACATGAGAAAGCCTCGGTACGTCATTTCGTTCGTTGAGTCTTTCACAACAGCCCTGTGACTAGTGGTGAGTGAGAAGGGTCACGGGACGTTCTACTCTCTTGCATTATCTGCGCTTTAATCAAGGTTGAAATGACAATCCCAAACAGTCTCCGGTGCACCAGAAGCACACGATTTGTGTTCTCGACGAAGGAAAGGATTCCATCGTGTGCAATTGGGCCATCATCTCAACTTTCTTGTAACGTTGGATATGACTCTGTCAGGCAGCTGCTGAGTAAAGAAACCGTGCAGGCTGAGAAAGAGAAATGTCGCGACCACGGCCAGGTCGTCTATCAGACCAATCCAGCAGCCATACACGCAAATTCAGTCTGCGATGAGATGGGCAAGCATGAATTCCTGCGCATGCTTCAAGACTTAGGTGAATGATATCCGCTCTAGAAGATTGCCTCAGATGCTTCTCAATACTTGCCAGCCAGCGCCCTCAAGCAGGCGCTGACATGTGCTTATTTGAACGGACAAGCCAGGAATATAGGCTGCGTATCCTATTATACAATCGTTCAGAGCCATGGCAGAGGTGTTCATGATGAATCGTAAGGGCTGACACGTATACAATTCCAGGACGCAACCTCAATCAGTTCGCCGTGACAATGGCGCACAAATGCTTATGTTGTCGCCACGCAAATCTCTGACTTCTCACGTAGACAACTGACCTGATGAATCAATCTAGTCCGGTGATAAACGTTGCCTCAGTCAAGATGCGCCAGAGGACTCTAGGACTTTTCAACCCTTCCTCCGGAGCTGCCGCGTGGTCTCTCTAAGGGCCCTCCCGACGTGCACTGTGACCTTGCCATTGCACTTGTAAGATGGGTCACGGAACAGGGTTGTCTAGCGGCTATTTCACTGAAGCGCTGTCTTTGCGGTAGTAGGCCGAGTGGTTAGCAAAAGACAGACACCGCGAAACCAGAACATTCCCACCAAACAGTGCGATAAGTAGTGGCCTCTTTGGATACTCGCTAAATATCGGTATCTAACAAGAAAAATGTACATAATTCCTTGGAATTCTACTTAGTTGGGTTGTCGGGTTGTTGGCAATGACCAACAATGAGCTTAACGGTGCCTAATTTTTACTAACCGCTTGTCGGCTTACGAGCGCCTCGCTGCATGGACTGAAGCTCCGAATGAAGCGACAACTGTGGATTCCTCGGGCGCTCTGCGACCCACCGGCCTCGAAGCTCAACCCGGACCTGACGGCACGGCATGAGAAAACCGGTCTTACTGTGCCGGCCAGCCACAATGAAAACTAGGAGCGTTTCCTGATGCTTTACTCCAAAGAGATCCCGGCTTTGACTGCATGGAGAAGGGCATACTGGTAGATAACGTTAGCTGACGACTCCCCAAACTCTGTAGACGCACAAGAGATCCGCTGCATTCTGTACCTGTTTGCCTCGAATCGCGCGACCAGAACCATGCTTCCATTGTGGTGGACCTGCCAATCACCTCACCCGCGTATTCGAAAGCCGGGTGGGCACCCTAGTGCATCATTACCGCAGCTCTACCATAGTACTACCGTTGCAGGGACATGCACCGTTCGCCCTCTTCCAACCCAGCGTTGCATTTGGTGTGGTGGTGTGCCATCATGCCCGGGCTGACAGGTGTCGCTGCCGCCGCACTATGACGAAAGACGGACGATCTGGGACATCACCGTCAATCCGAATTCGCCCCTGCGGGAGGCCGCAGAGGGGCATTGATTCAAGGCAAGGGCTGGGGTAAGCACACGGGAGGATCATCCGCATCATGGCATGAACTGCCTTGAAGTATTGCGGCTCTTCGCGCTGGGCTATGCATCAGCGGGAGGCCGTTCAACAACGGCAGCTTTGAATTCCAGACTGTGGCTCGCTGCTCAAGGTGGGCGTCGGGTTTGCCTACTAGTAGAGTCAGGTGGCTGGTACCTCTGGACAAAGTGCAACAATGCCTTGAGCATGGCGGTGCTGATCCATTTTTAGATTAAGGTGCGCACAAGGCCGGCCTACAGGCGCATTAGCTGCATTTCCTGCCCTGGCTTCCCCCGAGGCTGTTTGGCTCCAAGGTTCGTTAGCGCTTCGAGAGGTACCGCTACTTTGACCCTATGGATCATCGAACAATGTACCAATACCAAGCCTTTGCTTGCGGGCCCTTTTGTCATTTTGATAGGTGCTCGGGCGCGCCTTGGCTGGCTTTGGTCAGGGTCCAATTTCGTCTGCAGTCCAAGTTTGGGGCAAAAGCATATCAAGCGCGCCTTGGGTTGATGAAACTCTCCTGAACAACGAACGAACCTACTGTCTTTTACCCCGGGTCTTCAAGACAAAATAAACCGTCTCATGCAGGGGGGGGTCGAATAAGACGTTCCAAGGGCAATGCATGCGTTTCCGTAGTTTCGAGGTCAATGCACCGCAGCCAATAAACTCCATGTTCAAGGTGCGCCCAAGGGAACGGGCCTCGCTGTGGGAGACATGCCGAACCAGCGTGCTTAAAGGTTCGCCTGGGGGGTTCATCATGAGGGTACCTGTACTCACGGGGAATGCCACGACACGAGTCTTCGGAAAATTGACGAGCCCACAAAAACCATGGAAATGGGGATGACAATCAGGACCCCCATCAACCAGTTAGTCAATTTGAAGCCCATTCGCTTGAACCCTTTGACCACTTTAGTTTGGGCGACTAGTCCAAGGGCACTGCTCCATTCCAAGCCAAGAGAGAGCGTTCCACCGCGCCCCTCTCTCTGTGCCATGCGCCCAGCGATTTAGAACCAATCCACCTGCCGCCCAGCCCGAGTGGTGTACTGCACTGAGTCGGCGTGTGACGGCCCCGAAGTACCCCTACATGAGAAAAAAAAAAAACAAGCGAGCAAAACCCACGGCCAGTGCGCCCGGTGCCGATAGCGAGGTCCTGAGCCATGTCCAAGGCCAGGTACCTGGCGTAGGGCGCACCTCCACGTCCTAGTCCAGGTACCCTTGGGTTAGCCAGGACTCAAAGCCGCTAGCTGTCTGAAGTAAGAGGCAGACCCCTGGACACTCCCTCGAACAGATCTGCTGCCTCCAGCCTGTTTCAGCACCGGCCAGCAATCCTTTCTCTGACATCCATCATCCCCCCCGTTCGCCCTTCGCTTTTTTTCGCCTGCCAGCCGCGGCACCAACAGCAGCATCGCTTTATCGTCCTCGTCAGTTTCCACAGTCCGTCGCTTCGAGTTCTTTTTCCTTCATCCGTTCTCAAACAGCCAACGCGCGTTGGCCATTTTCCTTCCCGTCTTCAAGCCCTATCCACAACCGCGCGTCTTCCACCTCTTCGTTTCAGCGCAACACCAGAAGTCTCTCTCCGCTCCACCGCAAGTGGGCTGGTCCTACCGACACGCGATTTATTACTCGACCTCTCCGTCCAATCTCCTTTGAGTCCTCTTCAGTCATCCAGTGCCACTTTCCAAGTTCGTATCAGCTAGATTAACTGCGAGCGTGTCCTGCCTTCACTTGGACCATTCCGTCTGACTCCCGGACGGAGTCAACCCAGTTGCCCACCCTGGCTACTCTCGACACGAGCAAGGCGCCTCTCCGGAACGATCCTGGCTACCCTCAATATAGCCCTCAGTACGATCAGACATTCTCACAGGCACACATCATGGAGCAGCGCCCTTACCAGCCACCGGCCTTTGAGGCGGCCAACATGAACCCGGCATACAACGAAGGATACGCTCATCGGGAAGGACTAGTCGCACCCTCAAACGGCCCCTCAAGCATGCACAGAGACAAGATTGGCTTCCTCAAGAGCAAATGGCCCGCCGCATTCATGGGTGTCACTGCTCTGCAAGCCATCATCTGCCTCTGCTTTGAAGCGTAAGTATATCCTGCGGCCTTGCCATCATGCTGGGGACAAGTTTGCTAATATGTCTCTCAGTTATGTATTCGCCAAATTTCAATCGACGCTTCGGCCCAATCAAACTGATCCCAACGTCCAATCCCAAGCCAAGACTATCCCTACGTTTTTGACATTGTTCATTTTCGGTTTCCTTGCCGAACTGGTGGTTGTATGGGACGCCCTACGAATGAAGAATACCATCCAAGCGATCGGTGTTTGCATCGCCAATTTGGCCCTGCTGGTCTATACTGCCATTCAAGTCGATCAAATCAGGGAGGCGCTTCTCGAGCTACAGAGCTTTAACGCTCTGCAACCCAACATACTGTTCAGTGAGATATGGAGAGATGTGCGCCCGTTTCTGGTGGCTATTCCGGCCATCATCGCACTTGCAACCGTTGGGATGGCCTTTATCTCCTGGAAGCTCTACCAAGAGTTTGCTTGGGACATCCTGAAAACGATTGGTGCCGATTACCGAATGAGGAAGCGTTTTCTTCATTATCAGGTACGATTGAGCGGTTACTAATTCTCACTTCTGTGTCACGTCTAATATTCTTGCCAGATCTACATTGCGCTCCTTAAGTTTGACTTTTTCTTTTTCCTCGGCTTCATTATCCAGTTAGTCGTTATTGTCACCAAAACCGATGACCCCGAATTCTACTTGACCATTGTCACGATTCCTATCACCATTCTCATTCTCCTTGGAGCAGCATTCTTCACACGTCGAGAATACAAGCCTGGAATGATTGGTGTCATTGTCCTGTACCTTGGCGGTCTCAGCTATTTCATCTTCAAACTCGTCCGAATCTACCAACCCTTTTACCGCGAGTCCTACAGAGCTGTCAAGAAGTCTCTCACAGCGTTTGCCGTCATTACCATTCTCCTCATCATCCTTACTATCGCCAACGCCATTATCTGCCTGCGCAACTTTGATGCTGGCCTGAAAACTCATCTTCAATCCTCATCGCGAAAAGTAGAGGAGAAGCCGGATCTGAATTCTATCAACCTGCAAGACGTCAAGACGCAGGTGCCTAGCAGGATGACTATCGACTAAGAGCCTGTGCTTCTACCAGTCCGCGAGGCGGAGAACGGTTTTCCTTTCTTGGAAAGGCTACATTGTACAAAGTTATGAATTTATGAGGGATTTGTCTTGGTTGGCAACGCGCCTGAAAATAATGGGTTTTCGGCGATTCGGCAAGCCACATAGGATAGAAATCTCAGAGCGGCGCATGATATCCCAACACACAATTGTTCTGTGTCTTCTTTATATGTACCTTCTTTTTGGGCTTAGGCTAGTTGAGTTCAGGAAAGGCATTCTTAGGCCAGGAGCGTAGCAAACGTCCTCTGACTAAGGTTGGAGTTGAATAATTTATCAGTAACTTGGTTGCAATTGATTGAACCAGGTTTACACCATTTCCTCGTGTTTAGTTCTGAGCATAACTAGCGATTTCTCGGTAGAAATGAAAATAATTCTCAACAATCTAGCGAGTTCGAGGTAAGAGATCGCTCGAACCTTTCTCGACCAACTATTATCGTCATCTCAATGAATGGAGGAGATTTGTCTTCTTCACAAGCTCAAGATTCGCTTCATCCCGTCCAAATTGATACCACCGCAGGTAAATCGAGTAGAACTTCATATTCAGAATGAGTATATCGCTAGGAAGAAGCGCCGAGGTGACATAAACTATAAAATAACAATGTTCCAAAACACCGTACTCCCCTCTAGCCTCAGAGGCTGGTTGACAAGACAAATGATGACAAGCTAGTCGTAGCGCATAACACCGGCTCTGTAAGATGCAAGAGAGTGAAGGTAGGGGTGAAAATTCCTTTCAATATCGGACGAGGGCTGGGACACAACTAGAGTGTGATTTTCAGTGCGTCCTTCAGATGGCCCTCGGTAGGACAGTACGGGCACTTGTAACGTGAGCCCTTTGCAATGTTGTGCAAGCTTTCCTTGCAGATGACGTGCCCGCACGGTAACATCATAGCAGGGTTCTGATCTGTTGTCTGCTCCTTGCTTACTGGGCATACAAAAATGGGGTGATAGATCATGGTTTCCGGCAGCGGCGTTTCGAACGCAAGCTCGTTCTCGGTCGTCCACTCCGTCTTCTTCTCCTTCATGTACGTGGTGTACTTGATGAGCCGCGGCAGCGCGATGGACCCGGCCGTGACGGCCATGTAAAGAGGCGATTCGGCGGACAGGCCGAGCAAAGAGCAAAACTCGCGCGTAAATGACATGGACACATCCTCAAACGCCGAATCAATCTGGAAAATGTGTCTGTACGGTGATGCATCAAGGTTCGGCGCATACACCATGGCGCAGCAAAGCTGCTGGATCTCTTTGAGATGCCGCGACTGAAATGGTGCAAAGTGTTGGCGAGCATATTGCAAAGCCCCCATTTGACCATTATTACCATCATCTGGTAGACCATTGACCGCAGGTCCTTTGAATAGCCACACATACTGCAGCTTGCTAAGCTCAAATTCGATGTTGCTTCCCTGCGCCTCCAACCGAGGACTGTTGGCTCGCGCCCATTCTATCGCTGGAACGAGGTTCCGCTTCTTGAGTTCGGACAGTATGCCGTACATTTCCGAGAATTTATTTTGCAGGTCCGCAGAATGCAGACTCTGCAGCTCGGCTTGAACGTCCTCCGCCACGCCCATATCATCGTCGCCGTCTTCGTCCATCCTGGCGTTCGAATGGGCAGTTGGTAACTGATCGTGTCTGTGGTTGTGTTCTTGACTTTCCCTGATGAAAGTGGAAGCCACGGAGAACTGTCCTTCTCGGAGCAAGTGCATAATTATCGCTCGGTTGATGAGGGTCTGGTGACTAGCCATAGCGTCCGTTTCCATCGGAAGTTCACGGTGAGGAAGGGCCTGCGTACATATTAGCATGTGCGTCGTCATTGTGTATTGTTCACTTAGAAATTCATAGACATACTCGATCAAGCACCTTTCCAAAGCTCTTCTGCGCTTTCGTTACGTCCTTCAAATCATCTGTGATGGCCTCGAAGCGAGCCTTTATAGGATTCTGCAGCATCATCATGGTCTTGCTGATGTGATGCGCGTCGGCTTCTCCAGAGCGTTCGGGGGCGTCCACGTTCACATCGCCATCGGCGGCGAGCGACGGTGCCCCTCGTGCCACTTGATCCCTGGTTGACGCGAGAAGGTCTATGATCTTGTCGACATCATCGATGGCCGCCTTTAGCTTGGCCTTCTTCATCCGAGCGAGGTCGGCATACAAAGACGTGAATGGCGAGGGGTTGTCATCGTCGAGTCCAGGCATGGCGACAAGCTCGTCCGGCGCATATACGTGCTGTCGCGGTTTGGAATACTCGTGTAGCTCGGAGCTTCTGACCAAGAGCTAGGAAGGCTATGGTGATATATCGACAAGTATCACCGCTGGAACCAAGAGCAGGATTGCATGTGTCACAGTCTGAATAAAGCAGAGCTTAATCTGCCCGTCCTTGAGGATGCCGTTGTCGCTGGATCGGTATCGATAAAGCAGAGTTACCTCGAAGATGGGGTGAGGAAAGGTACATGGGGCGGCTACAGGCGGGGAACCTACGTGTATGTATCTTTCTCGCAGTCAAATGACCTCTTAAAGTGAATCAGCAGCTTCGGCAAAGTGACGACCTCACCTTAAGGTACGTATGATTAGATTCCGGGCTGAGAAATTATAAGCCAAGATAGTTACATCAAAGGAAGTGTACCATCCTCATGAGCTTCCTTTGCGAGCTCTTGCGCTGGTTGCAATTGAGACAAATGATCGCTTTCTCCCACACGAAAGCGAGACACTTTCTCAAGATACCTTTGGTGCTGTACTGACTGAATGACATAATATGCAATAAGCGAAAACGAAGGTTACCTAGGTACTGTTCGGAACAAATCATGGGGAACCCTGAGGGTCGGCCAAGGGAAGGTACCTTCATTAGGTACCGTAGGTAGCTGTGGTCCTGCTAATTAAGGTACTACCTGCCTTAGCTCAGGGACTTGCGTATTCCAAAATCAAGCACATACCTTGTCTTTTATTGCATCACATGTGACATCGTCGTGGTGGTGATATGGTTGCTAGCCACGCGTATCCAGGCCGCAACACTCGACCATGCCACTATACAGCGATCGATAGCGCTCAAGGCCAATGAAGACGCAATGGCGTTTTTACTTCCCTACGGCCATGATGGGAGACCGTATCGCAGTGATGATTTGCACCGAGGCGCATCCTATCGTACCAGTAGAGCTGCGGCTGCGGAGGGTCTGTCAACGACGGCAGATTCGCACACCTCAGAGGTGGCGGCAGACAAAGCGGCGTTCGCTGCTATCCCAAAGAAGCACATAGTCTTTCCAGACCCTGTTGCGTTCAGGTAAAGTCCAATTGTCGTCCACGGATAGGCTCCCATTTACCGACGATGTCAAAGATTTCTTGAAGACGATCCTTGCGTAACGGTCGTCGAACGCCGACAAGTCCTTCATGGCTACGAACTATACCTTGTCGAACAATGGGCCTGCTCCCGAAGATCGCCAACTCTCGTCATAGTCACATACACCGGCGACGAGAAACACTCTGTGATAGTCGGCGTCCTTGCAGTGCCGGTTGACGAAAGCTTGTGGTCCACGAAGCTACGGGTGTACCTCAAAGCCACGCAGCAGTTTCATGCCCGCCGCAAAGAAACCGAGCTGGGAGAGCTGATGGTCACAAACCTGAGCAGCTTCCCCTCTGCTCTCACGGTCATTTTGATTCCCGAGGGTGATATTAGGAAACACCGCCAGGTCTTTATTGTGAACGAAGACCTAAAGCGTCTTGGTTGTTCTGGTCGCACAGGACTTACAGTTACGGAGCCCAACAAAGCAACTCAGGACAAGTTCCGGCAACTGTACAGGGTCTCGGAGAAAGTCCCTTTCTTCCAGGCCGTGACCGAGCTGGTGAAAATGTGCCAGGTTGCACTTTACATGTTCGAAAAGCTTGAGCACGAGTACATTGATGGGCTATTATGCGATGTAACAGAGACAGCCATCGGCAACTGGTGGACACAAGTGGGCGCGGAGCACTACAATTTTGAACCCACTGATGGCATATTAGGGCCGTCCACTGTCGCTGCACTCTTGGGCATGCTCATGGGTGCAAGGAACAGACTCAACTGGTATGGCGCGCCGGTTTCGAAAGACGTCTTCGACATGGAGAGCACGAAACGTGGGATTGCTTACTTCCAAAAGTCGCAGAAGTTGGAAAAAACTCGCCGACTGGATCGACAGACTATCTTCAGGCTGCATACGGCAACTGCCAAGGCTGCAGCTGGCGAAGGTTGGGGCATAGAAAAGGCCGTCAAGTCAACCATGACAGATATCGCTGGCAAGAGAGGTGAAATAGTAATGGGAATGGTGTCGGGCAAAGACAAGGCCGGCTTGGCTGAAGTAGAAACTCTTGATTATGAGAGATTCATTGCACTTGTCTCTGGCGAGCGATCAAAGTGGCTATGGCATGGCAAACCCCGAAGGACGCCTACGGAGAGTTCTGACTATAGCCAGGACATGCCTAACATCTTCGGGAGGGATGACCAGGGTACCGCAGCTTCGAGACGAATTCAGTCCATGCCCATGGAAGACGAATTGGATGCAAAGAAGAAAGACGATGTCTTTGGTCCTTATGCCATCCTCCCACCTGGTTCTGCAACTAGTATTACGGAAAGCCCTGGAGAGAAGGATGCACTCCGCAGGAATGTCCTCAAAAGTGTAGCAGGAAAGATGAGTGATGCTCGATCTGGTTTCGGACGAATCAAGGATGCAGTGGGCGGAGGACTTCGTGGCCACGGAAGCCGCCTATCTATTTCGACGAGAGAAGATATGTTCGATTCGCAGGGAGCCAGCGGTAACAACTACGGCAGTTCTTCTCAAAGCCCCGCCGGCGTTGGAAGGGCGTTTACTTGGAAGCAGAAACCAGAAGAATACCTTGCTGCTATTAAGAGAGGTGATCCAGACTCAATCCTTGCTGGGCGAGAGGAGCCGCGAGAAGTCTTGACAGCACCTGTCGATACAAAAATGGACAGCTCAGTCAATGAGCAAGTAAAGAAGATGATAGAGATAGATGGTCTCCTCGATGAGATTGGTGCGGAAGTACGTAAGGATGTCCTTCCGCAAGCACCAGCAGCTGTCCAGTCTGTGGCGGAGGAAAGAGATTTGCGCGGACCGCTCCTGAATGCAGAACGCAAGGATGACCCGAAACAACTTGCACTCACGCGGAGACATAGTCTGAGTATGCTTCATACAAACCAGATGCCGCGGGTCTGTGACATTCGCTGGCCCCGCCGCATGTCGTTTAGTGACGCGGAGGAAGCCATCCTGATTTGGGAAGAAATTGTTGAAATCTCTGATATCCCGGAAGATCTAGACGGAAGCCGAGCGCTCGCCGAGGTGACCCGTCAGCTTCACCAGAATATCGACGGCATTGTTCGTGAGCTTGCGCCTTGGGTCGAGGAGAAGATCTCGATGGTGGAACGGCTCGACAAGCGGTATTCTCAGGACAGTGAGGCGCTCCAAAATCTCTATCATCGGCTCAACGAGGCGTGCCGTCGTGTACGATCAAACTCCGAAGAGCTCCTCGCGGAGGAACGGGCCCACCTCACTGAAACCGTCAAGGAGATTGAGGTACTCATTGCCCGCTTAGAGTATGAAATTAATGCGCTGGGGCAGAAGGTGCAAGACGTGGAAGATGGAGTTCGAAACTTCGAGAGGCAGGTTGATGATGTGGAGAAGCGGGCAGAAGAACTGAGAGTGCAACTCGAATCCGAGAGCTGGCTTCATTGGATTGTGAGAACATTGACCGGCATCGGCACCGGGCCGAATATAACACGAGCGGCATAGACAGCGGGAGAGCGTGCATATCATTTGAAGATTCTTTAACATTCAGCATCAAGCATCGTGTCGTATATACACGTGTTCTTCAATTCTATCGAGGAGCGTCGGCGTTGAGAAGAGAAGGGCGCATATCGCCATGACGATATCAATCCATTTCTTAATAATACAGCTGCTTTTGGCAGCGCATTACATGTCCAAAAACACCTGGGTGTCTCAATCGCTGGAGCCTCCACAGTATCCATCGTACACATCTATACTCATACACAATTCCCTCTCCCACCAAGTATTCTATGCTATCGTCCATTCCTTCTCTTTGCCATGGCAGCCAGTAGCAGGAGAGCTGTATTTCAGACTTGGTGGCGTGGTCCTAGCCTACGCAATATCATTTTCTTAGAAGAGACCGCCAGAGCCACCTTGGGGAGCGGCCTGGTTCTGCTGCTGCATGATTTCGCTAATCTTGACCGAGGCCTCGAGGAACTTGGCGGTGCAACGGTCAAGGCAGACGGACTCGCCCTTGTTGAGCTCTCCCTCACGGTAGTCGGTGGGGATGCACTTCTTCTGGCACTGGTTGCGGAGGCTGGACGGCAAGCAGCAAAGTTAGCAATTTGGTAAAATGCTTAGTCGTTTGTAACAGCGACTAAAACCTATGCAATATGCAGGTCGTTCTGCGCAAGTACCCCTCGATCGAGACACAGCGATAGCTTCGAGGAGCTGGTTTTCAATGGGAGAGGGGGAGCTGAGAGGTGCACGAACCGGTTGTAAGTGTCAGCCATGATGCGCATCTCGCTCTCGACGCTGGCGATCTTCTGCTCCGACGTCATCTGCGGGCGACCGAGACCGAAGAGGGAAGACATGGCTGCAAAGATTTGCTGGGGTTCTGGGTCTTCGGGTGGAAACTGAAAAGCTTGCGAGGTCGAGGACAGGAAAGAGCCTGGTATTGTGGTAGTGATGGCGGATTTGCGTGGTGCTAGAAAGGATGGATTGGAATAGCTCACATGAGGTCGTCCAGCTGGAGTTGATGCTGCACGGTAAAATTTCCCTTTATCGATAAGTGCTGATTACGTGATGACGCAGCTTTGCTAGGCTGATCAGATTGTAGCTACCCTATACTTTGGGTGCTCCTTTTGAGGTGGGTTGGATGTTTTAGACGGAATGTCATATCGCACCTTTAATATCATTCAAAGTATACATGTTCTAGGACTTCGCCTCGAGACTATAGCCCGTCCTTCTTATGGACATCTGCAGTGGACTCTCTCTTCTCAAACGTGCCTTATCAGAAGTTGTCACGAATCCTGCAAGACCTAGCGCAAGGCACATATTTACACAAGACAATTCCTGCTTAGCAGGCGTACATAAATCTTTCCTGTGATAATGTACAATCAATTCTGGAAAGTGACCGTCTTAGATCGTACCCACTCGGCCAAGCCAGCTGATGCATTGAATCTCCCGTAACCGCTCGATTTTGCGCCGCCGTGAGGCAGGGCACTTTCGTCATGGATACTCATGGCATTGATGTGAACCGCACCGGTCTCGATTTCCCGGGCGAAACGAAGCCCCTTCCTCAAGTCCTCAGTGAAAACAGCAGATGAAAGACCGTATTCGGTGTCGTTTGCGATGCGGATGGCCTCTTCTTCCGTCTCAACCTCGATTATGGAGACAGCGGGACCGAATGACTCAATGTGGTAGATATCCATCTGCTGCGTTACGTTGTCCAAGACGATCGGTCGCATCCTGGTCCCAGAGGACTCCGTAGCAGAAGGATCGCCAGCGACGACCGATGCTCCAGCGGATACAGCATCGTCGACCAATTTTCTAGTTTTAGCGACGGCAGGCGGGCTGATCAAGATCGGAGCCTCAGCCTGAGAGGAAAAGAACTTGTCAACCGACTCCTTGAGCTTCTCCACGAAGGCGCTCTTCACGGATTTGTGAACGAGGATCTTTTCCGTGGACATGCAAACTTGGCCGGCATTGGCGAAGGACCCCAGTGCACACTGATCCGCCGCAAGCTGCAGGTCGGCGTCCTCCCAGACAATTGCAGGAGCTTTGCCACCAAGCTCCAAGACTACGGGCTTGATGTTCTCACCAGCAAGCTTGCCAATGATGCGTCCGACATTGGTGCTGCCCGTGAAGTTGATTTTCTTGATCAGTGGATTGCGAATCAGGGACGACGTCACTTCTGCAGCGGAAGCGGGTTCGTGGGTAATCATATTGAGAACCCCCTGCGGAAGGCCAGCCTCGTGGAATGCGGAAACAATGGCCCCCATAGTTCGTGGTGCCAACTCTGTTGCCTTGAAAACCACAGTATTGCCGGCAGCCAGAGGGAAGGCGATTGAGCGAGTTCCTAGGATATAAGGAGCATTCCTGATTCGCGGTCAGCGACAAGGCATTCGCAGCGGGAGGGATAACTTTACCATGGAGCAATCGACAAAACAACGCCGTACGGTTCTTGCAAGATAATCGAGCTGACTTTGGAGTCCATGGTCGTGGGAAAGGAACCTTCGATGGTAGCAATGCGCCCGGCAACGTCCGTAATGAGGTCGACAGCAACGTCGATGTTGAAATTACACCAGTGCTCAGTCCCTGCTGTCTCATTCATCATATACTGGACCAGCTCTGACCGACGGCCCCTCATGATTTCGGCAGTCTTGAGGAAGATGTCGCGTCGCTTGGCTGGCATGGTCTTTCGCCATGAGGTGAAGGCCTTGGCGGCGGCATCCGCGGCGCGGGTAGCATCTTCCACGCTGGCACTTGCGCAACGGTGAACTGCCTTACCGGTTGCTGGTGAGACCACCTCGAACGTCTTATTCGGACGGAGCTCCTGCCCGTCTATGACGAGTGGAACAGTGAAAGTATCCTCTGAGCCGGCCATGATGTTTGGTTGTAGACCTGCGTAGGTTCTTGCGCTATGTGTGGTATAATGCAGACCTAGGTGTCCTACGTGTCTAAACCTGTTGATATCTGGAGCTGTTTCGGTGTTGATGACGGTAACGCACCACGTCCGCCACAAGTTGCGTAAATGGACTTTCCTGGATCCCGCGATGATGCAAGCTAAAGACACCAACCCCGCATGACCCAATATTAATAGTGTATCAGACTGGCGACAACCCAGAGATTGAACGTTATAGCCGGAACAGGATGGCTATACAAGGTCCAGGCAGGATCATGTTTACCAGCATCATGATTGGTTGCGACGTGGCTTTGTATTGAGGAATTCCGGCTAATGGGCAGCATTCCTTGCGGCATGGAAGTTGACGAAGGCCCATGGGGAGCTATTTGGTGAGTGGTAAAACGAGGCTAGACTAGAAAAAACCATAGCCTATCGCCACTGCTCCAAAGCCTTGGGCTCTAGAAACGGTTGTGAGACGGAAGAGGTATTCAGACGGACGACAGCTTTGTGAGTCAGAATAGGAACCTTGCCAAGCACACGATTAGGGAACTACATACAAGGCTCGGCAATCGTGCCCGGAATAACGAACTGGACCTCATTCTTAGAACGAGAGGGCGGGATGATGCGACTAGAAACTGGCGGAGGCTTGATTGTCGTCTTGACAGGGGGACGGGTAGATGCCGGTTCGGCCATTGCTCGTTCAGAGGCAGATTGTACAGTGTGCAGATTACCAGGAAAGTGGTGGAGGGGAAGAGGATGAAGGTGGGATGACGACCGGCCACAGAACGCCTAGTAGGATGATTAGCAAGAGTACCGTCAATATGCAAATGCCGACGCATGGTAACCTGGGATGACATAGATGTGCCATACCCTGTGTAGTACCTTGACATGCAGCAGAACAGGATTACATACGAGTAGGATCACTTGCTTGAACGGTGCCGTGATTCGACGCTTGTGCCAAGTTCGATTCGTAATGAATCAAGATGGACTAGGCGGATTGAGGACTGAGGAACGAAGTGCCAGGACCAAGCCTTAGTGCGTGAACATGGGAGGGAGACCCTTGGAAAGCGGCTTTTAGCCTCGGCACTCTAGGCACGACGTTGGGACGGTGGAGCCGGAAGTAAAGTACACACCTATGGTAATTAGCAAAATGCAAAGCTTTTGATTGTTTGCGTTTTTCGGATTGCGTGGATATGCAATGATCAGCGGACATCTGGCCTTTCGACTTTTTGGGCAGAAGTGAAAAAAGAAAAAACAAGCACGAGAAAAGAAAGATGAGCGACAAGCTTGGCATATGGTTACCATCTGCTTCTACTTGGCAGTTCTTGATGGGCGACTACCGTAATTGTGCTGCTGCGAGTCACCAACCCCACTCAGAGGTCAGGTTTAGAGCGCACGTGATCTCAGCCACCTCCAAATGCGAAACGCCGTCTTCCTCGTTTGAGCCAGTAAGAGTCAAGAAGCGGGTTGTCGAGACCCACCACGATGGTCTGAAGACCCCGCTCTTCCTTCTCCATCTCGTCTCCTCACACTCATCTCGACGGGCAAGACGTTGCGGTTAGGGACGCGCAGACAGTCGACGAGGCGAGCCGCCTAAAGGCCCAAAAATTTGAAGAAAAAAACCCCCCCCCACCGGAAGGGCGTGAGAACGGACCATCTACGACACGGATGGAATAGCAGTTATTGAACACACTCACACTGCGCACGCAACTACGGTTCCTCAACCCTAATGTACCCAATAGACGGGTGGATAATCTAAAACCACATTTCAAGTGGTCACACTTTCCATTGAGGGTTCAGGTACAGAGTTACAGCACTTGTACGATACGGTACAATCCACGCTACCTTGCCTTACTCTCCAAGGTAAGGTGCCCTACCTCCTGTTAGTAATACAATCCTTTGGTCTGTTCATTCTTCCCCGTCGAGTTCGAGTCAAGCCTAAGCCCGCCAGTTCCCTTCCCCTCGACGAACCACTCACACTCACTCTCGAACCACACCGCCCTACCTGCCTACCTTACCTTACCTTCCTTACCGTGGAACCTGCGCCCCTCAAAAACAACCCCCGCCTTTTTTTTCCCATCCAAGTAGAAAAAATTCAAAAACTTATACAAAGTCTCACAATCAGTCTCCGCATTCGGCCCCCGTACGCCAACGCATTCTTCATCAACACCGCCCAGCGGCCCTGGCACTTTGCGACACCGGCCGGTTTTTTTTTTTCTCGGCCTTTGCCCTTGACCGCAACTAAGCGCGTGCCCGCTGATCGGTTCGATCTTAACGACGAAACCCCCCCGGTTCGCGCTGGCAGCCCAGCCGCGCGCTCTCCCTCGCCAGTCGCATGGACGCCTCGTCCATCGCCGTTGGTGGGGCGGCGTCGATGAGCCCGAGCAGTCCGGTCAGCTCTCGCCATGGCATCGCCCCCAAGCGCAAGAGGAGCACCGGCATGACTGCCATTGATAGCAGTCCCGGTAGCCTTGCCGACGATGATCATGCTGACAACGATAAGAAGCGTCAGCCCGGCGTCAAGAGGGCCTGCAATGAATGCCGCCAGCAGAAGGTGAGTCACTTGCGCGTCAACCACATCGCGCCCCCTCGCTTTTCGCCAGTTCTCAATTACCTTTGCAATCATTCCACCGTGTCCAATTGCTTCCGAGCACTGCCCTGCGCATGCCCTGCGTCTACCTGTAAAAGATTTCCTCCCGTGACTAACGCGTGCCCGGCAGCTGCGATGCGACGTCGTCCAGGACCCTTTCCAGAGCTGCTCACGATGCAATCGCCTGAAGCTCGAGTGCAAGATCGAGTCCAATTTCAAGAGAGTCGGCAAGCGCTCAAAGCACGCTGAGATGGAAAAAGAGATTGATCGCCTACGACGCAACATCGCCAATGCCCGGGCCCAAGGCTATGTCTTGGAAGATGACGAGGACCTCAACTCGCCAATGGCCCAAAGCACTACCTACACGCAAACCCACACGCATACCCGAAATCCCTCCTTGATGGGCTCTGAGGAGGCTGTTTCGTCCCTACTACACCTTAAGAGGGGCGGATCTTACAATGCCCCGCGCTACACCCATGAGCTTGAGGGTGTTCAATTGACAGAGGACAACGTCACTCATCTGTTCAACGAATTCTGGGCCTTCTACCACCCATTCCTGCCGTTCCTCAACCCCCAGCAGGCTCCCGATCAATTTTACCAGCAGCATCCTCTGCTTTTTTGGTCCATTATATCAGTTGCCTCCCGCCGTTACAGCCCTCAAAACTCACCAAATCTGATAACCAACCTATCTGGACCTCTGACAAGATTCTTATGGACCACGATCGGAGAAGTTCCCAGCAGTTACTATGTCGTCAAGGCCATGTGCCTCCTTTGCGCCTGGCCCCTACCGACAAGCACCACCACCTCCGACCCCACGCACATTCTCACCGGCGTTATGATGAAGACGGCCACCGGCATCGGTCTTCACCGGCCGAATCACATTCAAGACTTTTCGCGTGTTTCGGTCACTCTCAATAAAGAGCAACTGGCTGATCGGGTAACGACTTGGGCCGTCTGCAATATTGTAGCGCAAAATGTGGGAACAGGTTATGGGCAGCCAGCCTCCACACTTTACGATTGGACTCTTGCTTTACGGCCTGGCGACGATGCGGCCCTACCGCTCTCGCGAGAGTTGGAGGCGCGCTTACAGATTGAGAGATTCTGTGACAAAGTATCGAAGGAGATGTACAGCAATGCTAGTGATCCAAGAGGGGTGGCGGGCGACGAGCACCGCGCAATGCTTATGCGAGTGTATCGGCGTGATTACGGAGAACTGCAGGCGTCTATCCTATCTCAACAGTTGGGTCCGGTTGTGAACATCCATCTTCGAGCAGCATGCCTTCACATGAGATTGGCAGGTTTCTTTGATTCAAGCAAGACGTCGGGTTATATGGACGATCTCATGGGCTTATGGCGTGCGACGACTAGTTTCCTTGACGAGGTTCTTGAGCTGGATAAAGTCAACTCTCCGCGTGAGGCTATCGGAGGTACGGTTCTACTGTATGCCACAAACTACGTGCAACAGATGCTCGTTGCCGCAGGCTTCGCCCTTCTCAAGCTGATGAGGTCTTTCTTCTCGAAGACGATTGACTACAATCGGGGGAGGAGCCTGTTTCATTCAACAGTCACAGCCATCCGTGCCAGCAGCGTCGTTCACAACGATCTGCAATGGCGCTTGGCTGAGTTGATGGTGCAGATGTGGAATGGTGCGCGCCTAGATAAGGCTGGGCCTAGCTTCAACCGCGAAGATGACTCGACTCCCATCAAGGTCGACGATAGTCTGCAGCTGAAAGTCCGTTGCCGGCACAGCATGAGTCTCGTGTTCGATTCGGTCTGGAGGTGGAGGGAGGAGTTTCAGGCCATGGGACGAGGCAGCTTGGACAGTAAGTCTTCCTTCACTCCCTCCAGCCACTTCTTCTTGAAGGCGGACGCTGATTGCGGGATAGCTCTAACCAAGCCTACCAATCCAGACTCAGCTAACGAATCTTCAGCTTCATCTACACACCTCGACAGCACTTTGATGCCTTCACATAACGTGCCCGCCTCTAGCATGCTCAATACCAATGGCGCCTTGACACCTGGCGCGTCTGGCCTGTCGGCGTCCTCGGCGCCAAATAGCATGATTGCGGGCATCAACTACGGGGACGCAAACTATGAGATTTTCGACGCCCAGAACTGGATGTTGGACGGCCTTCTTGATTTCAACTATCCATTTGTGGCCCCGCTTGAAGGTGCCTAGGAATACTAACAAGAAGAATCATATCATGACTTAAAACGAGACGCTGGCATACAGCTATCCCAACGGTTGTTCAGATTTGTTGGCAGACTTGAAATCTGTGCCCCTACTAGACAGGTCGCGGCGAAGACGCCGGCCCATACACATTGAGGCTTTTCTTTTCTCATTGTCGCGAAGCTGGAGCTACTGACTGAAATTGTCGCTGTAACGTCGCATAGACACGGCGTTCTGGCTTGTCCTTGTTCCTGGTTTCACGATTTTACTCTCACGATTGACTGGTACGTGTATGCTTGGAATGCTAAGCGTTGGTAGGAGAAACGGGATGCATTTAGCACTTCCAGGAAAAAGGTAGTTTGGAGTAGTTGCGATTATACCAATATGTAATACGTTTGTACATTGAACTTGGAAAAACATCGTCCGTCTCACTGCGCCGTGAACGATAACTGACGAGCTCGGCTAAAGTCGAGGCAGATATCTAATCCCCCCTTCCACTCACGGGGTGGCCCGTCATTCCTTCTTCTCCTTCGCTCCCTTTCGCAGCAGTCCTGAGACCCCAAGCCTCTGTCACTTTCCACACAACGTTCGACATTCCGCATCGAAACCGGCCGTGCCATAATCGCTAGTATTTCGTTCGAATCAGAGCAGCCGTCAGCACTAACGCGCTACTAATGGAGCCCGCCCGGGATGGAAGCCTTATACGATTATCGTACGAAACCCGAGCAGAGGTTCTAGAAGAGAATTAACCTCGATGTTCATGGAAACAAGGCATCGCGTCCTCCTATCATGCGCCGATGCAAGTTGAGTGATTAACCTCTCAAAGTATCGGAAAAGCATGGATTCCTTCGAGGTTGAAGAGACCGTGTCGCAGGCACTTACTGTCCCCAGCTACAACCCAAGAGACAGGTCGTGATCGAACTTCTATCAACAACTCGTGCTGAGAGTTTCTTGCCCCGGCTGATTCAGACGAGGGCATAATTGCAACCTTCTACCACCATAGTTCAGAAGCAGAGATTCTTGCCGCCACACAGCTAGAGAAACACCAGCCAGCACGGAAGAAACACTAGCCCAGAGCTTCGTGTGGGCACCTCATGATGCTGGATGCGTCGGCGACCGGCGGCGGCTGCTATGTAGCCCGACCCCCCGCACAAGAGCCATCCATTTTTTCTCGAAGCACCTTGCGGCGCAGCCCAAACTGTGGGGGAAAACGTGCCAACGTGCCGTGCGATGCTGGGGGGCTTGGGTCGGTCTGGAAGGAATCGCGAAGAGCACCGCGTGCTGTGGGAGTCAGCCACACAGACCACATGCTTTGCTTCGCCATGTCCGCTGGGGGCCGCACCAGTTTCACCCAGAGGGTTCCCCCGTGTCGAAGGGCCAATGCTTTCTGCTTAGTCTCTCGGAAAAAGGAGAAGGATTTGTTTGTTTGCCCGGGCTGATTGCGATCGGGTTGCTATTCTGGTCTTGGGGTTTTTGCTGTGGGGAGGCAGGCTATGCCAACGCATCTCAGATCCCGAGAAGGTGAACGGGGCGGCGGGATAGGGCTGAACTACAGACCTTGGAACAAGTCGAAGTTACGAGGGCGAGGCAACACGGCATCTATTCCTGTTTTCCCCTGGTGAATTATGTGAGACCGCCCTCGCGGTCGCGCCCATCACTCATGGTCCGCCCACATCTGGTCACATCGGGAGGTCACATCGAGAGGTCACATCGAGAGGAGGGGGGTGTGTCGAGAGGGTTGGCAAACTTATACCCGCGCGGGAGAACAAGGTATGTAACATCAAGGACGAATCGACGTCGGGACGAATGTGGTTTTGGAGCTGCCTATCGGCTGCTCTTCTGCAAGTCTCATATTCAGCCTTGCCATCCAGTTGCCCGCACGAGAGTGTAGAGACCCGTCGTTTTTTTGATGCGACCTAAACCTCGACCGAACCCACCATAGATTGGCTCAAATCAGTGATCATCGTCCATCGTCGTCCAAGGAGGTGCTTGGGTCTAACAATCCAAAAGGCCAGGTTTTGGCCGTCCTAGGCTGGATCCAATTGTGAGTGGGAACATGGCCTTGACAATGGGCCAGCCTCGACCGTTGCAGGTCCCAGGTGACCTCTCCGTCCGGTATCGTAGGAGAACTGCCCAGAAACACATCTCAATTTGATTATGATGACATGCAGTACTTTCAAGCACTGTTGGCTGCAACATTCGTTCCAAGCATCGCATTCCTCCCTCCCCCTGATTGCGACCTCAGCAGCGAGGAACGGGACAAGTGTGGCACTGATTCACGGCGAACTGCACTGGGTTCACTTGTATACAATCATAGTTGCGTGCAGTTCAGGGTCAGGAGCAATATAACCGTTAGGCCTGGCTAAGAATAGGGGCACCGAGCCAACGTCACCGCGACACACCATGTCCTTAACTCCGTGGCTCGCAGGCTCGCAGACAAGATAGCCCGCGTGAGCCGTTCCTGGCCCTGTTCACAACGACTGATCAGTCCCTGCACTGTACGAGGGCGCTTATACCGTCGGCTTCCCGGCCTTATCTGCTGTGCGAGGCATGACGAGATTGGCGTGAATGGTTCCTAGGTTGCCACCTACAGGTTGACGACTTCTCCCGATGTTGGCGGCGGGACGAGCGCATCATATGGGGCCGTTACTTACTACTTGAGCTAAAGGAGATTGGTTTTCTTGCAAAGAGCAGGCAGATGATACCAGGTACACGGCCCCAGGTACAGGACGTCCCCGTGGCGAGGATGCCGTTACATTTGGAATCCCAGTTTCAATGGAAACTTCCCCAGAGTGCAGACGAGATGATTAGCTATTGTCACACCCACGGCAACGGCCCGTGATTCCTACTCGTCCGGAAGAATTGGAGCGAAGTGACACCGTACGCTACAGGGAGAACATGGGGCCAGACACGGGCCTCGAAAGTTTACTGGTCCAGAGCCCCATGGCAAGGTCAACGCCGACGGGTTCACCGAGATGCCGCGTCGGTCAAATGGAGTCCGTAATGGACCTGGCTAGACCTCATTAGTGCGTGAATGCATGATTCCGCGACCATGTGGATTAGATGGAATCTTGTAGACGTACTAGGAGAAAGTCTTTTTGTCCCACGGCCAGCGACTCATCCTCCCGCATCACACGACAGCGGTAGTCACAAGTGACTGCCGAAGCCTGGCAAGATCCTCCGACTGTCCTCGGCCAGGTGCCATGATGACTGATCGTTCATGGCCATTCCGAGAAGGGCAACGTCATTATCAGGCTGCTATTTGACCAATACGTGCTCAACGTTGGTGGAGGACGCATTTCTCCATGTGGAGCATGCTTGTCTCAAGGTTCAGGCTTTCATGACCTGCTTCAACGCCACTTGTACCTAGACTTTGTGGATGGATGATATGCGAGGGTTCAAAAGGGAGGGGGCGTGTATACAAAGGGACTGTCTTGACGCGGGAGTTCAGGGGTAGATCATTTGTGCCCAGAACCAACAGCAGTTGGCTTCTCGGTCATTAGGCGAAGCCTTGTGGGCTACCAGACAATGGAGAACCCCCATTGCGGCCTGGCGCTCAACCAATAGAGGCGTTGGGCCATTGTGCTTGTCTTGCGAGGGCAGCGATGAAGGAGGCTAGGGCGTCACTGGAAGCCATTCATGCACTTTCCGCCCTCCCTTCTTCATGTTTTGACGCAGCCAGCTCGGCTTCGCGGCTGATGCTTTAGCGGCGCGGGATAGTCGTCAACGACCAACACGTAAGCATGCCTTGCAAGACGCGCATCTCGCGTAACCTCGCATCAGAGAGACGGTGATGCGTTAGGAAGGTGCAGGAAGGCCTGCGTCTGATGTCCCGGGAGTTTGGTAGCGCTGCATCCGCAAGCAAACCACCTGGAAGGAGAAACTAAATTGGCAACGACCAGCTGCGGTCTCTATCACCACGCATAGCAGCTACACACTCCAGAGGGCCTTGCTCCGTGGAGAAGTGATTGGACATGGGGGCTATACATGGCTGTATTGCTCGGCGCTTAGGCCTCAAGGATGGCTATTGCCTAGAGACGGAGTCCGTTGGAGGACTTCCAATTCGGGCGCAGCTGAGGTAGACTGTAGACTGGTTTTGGTTTCGGTCTTGCGGCAAGCGGGTCGCCGGGCGGGCTGCCATCTGATGGGAGAACGGGACCAGGATTTGGCCTAGTTCCTGAAACGAAGCGTGGATTCCGGATTCACATCATGTGTGTCATGGACATTGAAACAGCCAGAGGTCAGCCTGGCCACAAGGAAGGCCGCATGGAGAGCGTAACTTGTGTTGTAGTGCCCACTCAACGAGGCTGTGAGCCAAGCTGCCTTGAAGCTCGGGGTGTGGATCTGCGATAGCTTCGGCAGTTGCAACGGTTCCGGCGACGGCGTACAAGTTCGGTCTCGACAGAACGATGATGACAACCCCCAGCAAATGACAATATCAGCCGTCGAGACCGAGGGCGGTATCCATTGTGGTAGACCGTGGCTGAGGTCGGTGCCATGGAAATTAGAAGCAGGTGGTCTATGGCCGGGATGGGCAAGGTTGCAATGGTCGCAAATGGCGGGTTGGACGGGGTTGTCAAAGATCGGGGCCTCCCGTTGGCGGTTGGCCAATAGAAATGGGCTCGGCGACGCTAGATATGCACAAAAATCTTCTTGCATGAAGCTCTGACGCGGCGCAGGGAATCCATGGCGGTGATGGGTGGAAAATGGGGTGAGGTTACTTGTTGCGTTGGCCGTACATCTCGCTTAACTTTGTCGGAACCCAATGACCTGGCGGTTTGCCGCGCGTGTAGCCTTCCTTCAGCTTCCGCAATTGCCCTAGCGTACCCCGCCGGAGATCCCGCCTATTGGTCACAAGCCTTTACAGGGGCGTCGGGGCGGGTCTTTTGGGCCAGGGGGGCGTGCGGGATTTGTCCAATGCGATGCGGACAGTCCTTGCTAGCGCGTCCCGACAGCTCGGGAAGCTAAGTTAGCGTTGGTGGAGTGGCTGCGCCATCGAGCTTTGGACAGGGCCCAAGTTCCTGTACAGTTACCTCGAATGCTTCTTCCAGGCCAAGTCTTCCCAACTCCCTTGCACCTTGCACGTCGACGGGTGACGAGATGGAGAACGTGGGTGGGAGGAGAGACGCTCGGTGTACAGAGTACTCGCGCCACTGTCCATAAGTCAGTACGTACAGTACGTTCCACTCATACGGGCGTAAGGATTCTGAGGAGGCTATTGGGTAAACTCACTGAAGCCCACCGAGTTGCCCACCAATCTTCTGAGATACTGTGCGAAGCTGACGCAGTAGCCTGTGCGCAGTTTGACGAAGAGAAAGAGAGAAAAACATAATGAAAAAAATGACCGATCCTTATCAAGGCGGCATCAGCTGGCTGCAACCAGCTTCTGTGCCGCTGCAAGGCCCCTTTCTGCCTCGCTTTTTGTGTGGTGGCCTACATGATGAAGCCGGGGTTGGTAGCGTGAGCTACCAGATTAAGCTGCGGCATAAGGGTCATTTCACCTGGCCGTCATTCGTGCCCTGTCGGAGAACCGATCCGCATCCATGACGGGCGGAGAGCGACGATGTGAAGGGTGAATGCAACGGTACACGGCAGAAATAGAGGGGAGGTGTGCAATTGTTGCCCTGTGTTGGCAGATCGCGTCGGCAGACGGGGCGGCGGCCGCCGCCGCACAAGCCAAGGGCGAAACCACGACGCGCAGCTCAGCAGCACCTGTGACTGGTGTTCTCATGCTTGACACGCAAGGTTGCCTCGTAGGGCCAGCTAGAGGGTGGTGGACCGCAATTACCGTGCATCGTGATACGGGTGAGACTGCACTTCGACGAACGGCCGCACAGATGATGCGAGGAAGTTTTGTTGCTGCTGCTTGCCCCGGCGGGAAGGAAGATCCACAGTCAAGTGAATCGGTGTTCTTGCATGCTTGCATTGCAGCAATGACGGGCAAGAACGTAACCCTGTGCGCTACTCTCAGTTGCCAGTATACGCCGGCAACTTCCTCGGCCGCGTGTTCGTGGTATTGATTGACGTATGCTCCACGATGAGCCGTTGAAAAGCCATGTACAGTACATGTCCATTCCATGACGATTGACCGTTGACCCTTGCTCTTTCGCAGCTGACTATCTCTTAGCTCAGCTTAGCCCAGGTAGGTGAGGTAGCTTAGTGCAAGATGCTTCACCACACAGCACCGCTTGAGGTCCGCCTGGTCTAGTTACGCCCGACCCGAGGACCCCCATCCGTAACCTAGCAAACTGATTTGGGCAAGTACAAGGGGCCCATCTTGTAGTGTTTAGCATCGGGGCATCTCCCGTCTGATCCCGTAACAATCTAGCGTGCGGCCTAGCCTGCGCTTCTCAGCACTGCCTATTCTTGACTTGCCCACGAGGGAGCCACTTCACAGCCCCGGGTTGGAAAGTTGTAGGGACCAGGAAAGAAGGATTAGACGAAAGACCGAAACGGGGTCCTGACGCAGTGGTTAACCAAAACTAGCAGGGCTTTGACCAATGGACGCGACAGGGGTCACCAAAGTTCATGGCGGAAATCGTAAATCAATGGGTGATCTCTGGGGCCGACACTTATTGCAGCCCGCACAGAGCACTGGCCGACCCTCTCCCACTTAGACTTTCCATCAATTCGCTGTTGAGCATCATCGAATTCGCCGGCAGTGCCGCACTTATTTTAGTGGCTTTCCTCAGATTGGTGGTGCCAGTCAGAGCTCGACTGGTAGCGAGTGCATTTCAGGTGCCAGGGGAAGCTTGGGCACGCGTGGTGTAGGGTTCAAGGTCAACACACCAAAAAAGACGAATGCATCTCTGTTCGATGAGACTAGATGCGAGCCCATGCGCCTCGAGCGGATTGCTTCCGACCCCAATGTGACGCAGCTGTAGAGGAGAGGAAACGGGCTGCAGGAGCAGGATTTGGGCTGGCTATTTCGCCGTATGCGCGCTCTTTTCCATACTATGGTAGCTATTTGCTGTCCAGCGGAATGTTGTCTGACAAATCCGACCGTTTTCCCTCGCTTGCTCGAATTTGACTCGTCTGCTCGGGAACTGTACCTTGTCCGCCTCCTAAGGCTAAGATAGCTCCTGGCTTGAGAGGTGGCCAGGGCCCTGGCTCCCTTGCAACCCCCCAGCTCCACCTTTGCCTAGTCCCGCTCCTACCCCCTTGCCCCCCCCAGACGTTGATATTGTTCAAGATTTGCCCGAATCAACCGTCCATTCGATTTGGGTAAGCAGTTTGTCAGTGGACCGAGATAGGAGGTACAGTACAGAGTCATAAGGCAGGGGTTCTCTACTGTTAGGGGCGTGTCAGTGTGGTCCCCTTCACCTTCTTCATCGTCGCCCCGCAACTTTTTTTTTTTGGCCGTTTATTGTTCTTCCCACATTGAGGACTCAACAACCGATGGAGTCAGTCCGGCGCGGGGGGGAGGGAGGTGGGGGAAGTCTTGAAGCCATTTCGGCACTAGCCATGACAACGAATGCCATTGAGGTAGAAGCAGATCCTCATGTCCGCTTGGTATAGCCTGGGCAAGGTGCAACAACAAATGACGGCAGCCGGCTTTCGATGGAAGATAGTCACGGCAAGGCAAGGCAAGGTAAGGTAAGGGTGAAGTAGGGTAGTGCAAGGTTTAAAAAAAGAAAAAAAAGACAAAAAGAGGCAAAGCTATGGAAGGGAAGGTATGCACGTTGCCATGTCCTCCGTACCGCACCTTACCTTACCTTGCCTTGCCTTAGCTTAGGCAAGAACCGAGCAAGCCTCGCTTTCCTCATCTGATCTTGGCTCGTGCCTGGCCGCAAGGAACAAATTGGCCGCCCTACACCCCGGCCCCGAACCATGCTTCCATTTCCCTCCCGTTCTCGACGCCCATTGCTTTCCGACACTTCTCGGCTGATAACCCAAGGTAAGTCAGCGCTGCGCTGCCCATCTGCAACTCTCACAGATACGCGCGACACTATCCGTACCTCGTTTCCTTCCGCGCAGAGGCATGGCACCGCAACTAGCTACCACTTGCGGTGGATAAGATCCGCAAAGCACAAACACGAGACGTCCAGCTAAAGGACAGCCGCAATGGAACCTCACTTGAGCTTCTTCCTTGACCCTTTGTCAAGCCGCCCCGTTTCGTCCTTGATC
>PXOD01000388.1:0-12405 GCA_003012165.1 Paramyrothecium roridum
CTCGGCTTGTTCATATTTGTAGCCGTGCCCGTTGCGTTGTGTATTCGGACGAGATAACCCAGTAACTCAGGACCAGAAGCACCACCATGCTCAGGCCGCCCGCCCGTCGCGAGCACCATGCGAAAACCGACATTGTCGAAGAAGTCGCCAGAGAGGTTGGTCGGCAAGAGCTCCAGGTTGGTATTTTTTTGGGGGGGGGGGGGGGGGTGTAATGAGTCGATCGACAGTCGCGAGACGGGTATAGGAGGGCGACAACCGCGACGACAACAGCGACAACAGCGGCGACGGCGACGACGACGACGACGACGACGACAGCAACAACAATGACCAAAGTGATACAGGAGTGGAGGGGAAGGGGAGACGAGAAAGGAAAAGGAAGGTGATTAGAGGGAACAAGAGCGAGAGAAGTGTAGGAAACAAGGAGGATCCAGACGGGCGAGCTACGAGACCAGGGGAGATTGAGAAGCGTTTCCAGGTCTCTGGAGACAAGACCCACGGGGGAAAAGGGAAGAGGGAAGGGGGGGGGCGGCTTCGAGGGGCGTGTCCAGTAGGCCAGAAAGTTTTAGCGTGTATGGGACATGCGCGAAAAGGAGACGCAAGACTCGCGGGCCTCTGGTTGGAAACAGGAGAAGCCAAAATGGTACGCAGTAGCCAATGGCGTGGAGCATACGGGGCAGATGGTGCTGAGCAGAGCAGGCCGCCCGACTTCCATGGCCAGGGGGAAAAACGTTGCGGGTACCGTACCTGTCTGTGTACGTGAGGTGGTGGAGGGCTGTACCATAGTAGCCGTACAGGAGGCGTGGCGTGGGGTGTGAGAGTGGCTCAGGCCCTGGCAGCGTCAGATGTATCTGCAAGGATGAGAATGGGCCGCCGTTTAATTACCTTTGGTACCTCGCGCTACGTGCCGCAACTGACAGGCCCTCTCTTGTTTCTTGGACAATTTCTTGCTCCCAAAGGAAGGATGAGGTAGTCTAAGAGCAGAACTAAAAGGCAACAACAGCCTCTGCTTGGGCTCCGGCAATTCACGCAAGCCAAGGAGCAAAGGGCCGGGCATTTTCATTTCTCCCCCCAAGCCCGACAACGTGGAATGCTGGGACCAGGTTACTCTTCAGGTACCTCCTGTACTTTGCACATGCGCGTTGGGATGTGGGACATGACACGGCGGGCTGTGCTGCTAGTGACGAGGGTGGTGCATCTGTGGCCATATTTAGGTACCTGAGGTAGAGAGCTGTTGGGGATGACGCCCGGAAAGGTGCCTCACAGCTACCTCGCCTTTCTGGTCGTTTTGGTTCCTGAACATGCGATGCCTCCTGAAGCTTTGCGATGAATCAAGAATTAAGATAACACTCTGTGTAACCCAAAGTCGTGTCGCGCGTGCCACCACGAATTTTGGGTGTATCTGCCTTTTTTCCTTCTGTCTTTCGATGAATTCTTTCCTGTTCATAAGCTCCCACCCAGCCAACACCCCCCCGGCATCCGTCTCTTCAATGGTTCGAGAGCCGCTTCACTTTCCCCCATCTTCCTGCGTGGCCTGGGCTCAGCCACCCTTTGCCGCACTCCCTGCCTGTGCGGTAGGTATGCCTCACTGCAGAACTCGTTGCAAGTGTTCTGCCAATCTGCCCCTCCCGAGATGATCTACCGTACGTACTCTTGTCTGCCAGCGTAAGGTAGGTAGATATACTATAATCTATCCTGGTTAGCCAGCCACGCGTCCTCACGTTGGAAAATGGCAAGTCACCTGTATCGTTATGCTGCTCTTTGTAACCACAATAAGGTACTTTCAAGAAGGGATACATCGCAATGTCTACGTCTTCCAGTCGAGGTACTCGCGGGCATCAACGCTGTACGGCAAAGCACATTTGGAAGAAAACGGACGGTTGCATTACATCCGACGGACCAAAACGCTCACCAGTGACTTCACCGTGGTAAGCTGGCGATCTTGACGGCGCCAGCAAGAACCCTTGCATGATGGTTTGACAGCAAAGTGAAACTGATGCAAGCAAGCTAGACTCTGCAAAGCGCGCTTTCAAGGCTTGCTGCGGCTTGGGCGGTGTCAACCTCGAACCCACAAGTGACAGATCGCACTTGTGGTGTGGATGAGAATCATGTGTCAACTCATGCCGCCTCGCAATTGGACCATGGGTGGTTCCTGACGATAAGGTCGAGTTGCCAGCACTCCCCAATCGATAAAGAAGTGGTATCTACCCGCGAGAAAGCTTACCGAGCTGCGTGAAGGCATTGGCGGCACCTCACGCCGGGGGTCGCTTGTTTCCTGACAACCCACTCCGCCGACTTGCCCGGGATTACTTAGCCGGCATACCGCCGTGGCATTTATTCTTGGTTCCAACGATTGCCGTGGGGAAGCTATTGTGATGGTTCAGAAGTCATCTGGCTGCCAATGCTGAGTGAGGGGGCGGCTTTTCATCACTCGATGAAGATCGCATCACATTGCGTAAGAAAGTATCGATGGAGCTTAGGTCGCTAACAATGCAGGCCCGCGTCATTTCGACTTGGCTCATTTGCGTGTGCTCCCTAATCTCGGCTTGGCACATACCCTTCACCCCTGCCGACCTCCCATCCCTGCTTGAGGTCTTCAATCTCGCGTTTTTTTTTCCCTTTCGTTTTCATAGGTAAGGTAGGCTTTTTTAATTTCCTGACATAAGCATGGGCCTTGCAACTTAGGTAGGACGCCTCTTCGGTTCCAATCTGGATTTTCGCCCATGTCGAACCCCGGCCTGCTACCTCATTGAAAGTAGATCAGGCCGATTTAATTTCAAGCCGAGCAATTTGGGACATGGTTTTTCGAGTCAGGATCTCCCGGCAAGGTGCAGTGCAGTGCCGTGCCGCCAGGACCCGATGCGCTCCCGGCCTCGTGCTCTTTTAATGCCATCAAGATTGAAGATCAACCATTCATTGTAAAACGTGCCACCAAACGTGTTGATTGGTTGGCATCACGGTAGGTAGTGCTAAGACATGTGGCTAGCCCGTTGGATCACAATCCTTAGTCGAACGCCATGAACCATAACAGCCAGATACTGCTCGGAGTATTCATATCATCCGCGTGAACGAATCATGGCCTGCGTGGCTCTCCCGCCAACAGCTCATCAAAAGAGGTCGGTCGATGCCTACAGTACGCTTGCCGATGGGCCTCGATGCACAGCCTTCTAGCTGCGTCGATCATGTTCTACTAGCTACATGTTCAGTAGCTGCAGCCTCTACGGCAGCAAGCATAATCACCAAGCTCCGTGTTGCGTTGCTGCCCCACGATTCGCCGGAGCTCAACAGCCGAGGGCGTTCTTGCACTAGAGACGTGCAACGACATATGACAAACCTGCTTTTGCCATACCCACCTCTTGGACATTCTGTGGCATACAGAGTAGTCTACCACACATCTCGCAACACCTTCATAATCGAGCTTTTAATCTCTATCAGCAAGCTCATCTCCAAGCGTGTGCAGCGTGACGGTGCTCTCCTCTCCAGGCATGGCGAGAGACATTCCTCTGCAGAGGCGCGAAGAAAACACACCCTCCATGCCCGTTTATTAAACTCAACTAAGACCATGGCTGTCGATTCAGAGTGGCTCCCCACGCTCCACGCTTTCGGGCAGGACCCTGGCACCCGCAATTTGCACACTCCAGCGCACGGCCAAGCCATTGGCTGCCGCTCATTTGTTTCAAATTCAAGGTCCACCAGGCTAAGTTAACCCCGGGAACTATCAACGCTACCTCAGCCTGTATGGCTCTGCCACATAATCCTGTGTAACTCGCTACTCCTTGCATGAGATATCTTAGGTACAGTAATAGAACTCTCCTCGATGGCAGCAAGTCGAAACGCTAAGTGTATCCCGCTGGGTTTCTTGTGCGTCAAAGCGACCTTTCCTGTTTGGCTGTGTTCGCGCAAGGCGCGAGACGTTGTCAGATCCTGGAGCTCATGAAATTGGCGTTGAGAAGTTGGACCTGACAAACCAAGCCTCGAATATCATGTCGAGCTTCTAGCTCCCAGCGGTGAAACCACAACAATTTTTAGTCATGGAATTATTGAAAACCCCGGAATCGACACTTTTCCGTCTCGAGGCACAAGGTTAAACCATAAGCGATAATCTCACAACTGTGGGCGTTGTGTCAAAACGAATTTGGTTTCAACGCGACTTACAAACTTCCCATATATCTTTCTACCAGATACCTGACATGCACCCAATCTGCACTGTGAATTTCTGATGGTATCGACTATTCATTGGAAACAAAACGCATGGCAACACAACAGTTCCGAAACCCTGGGTGGAAACAGTTCCGTGATGTTGAGATTGAACCTCGTTGACATGGTTCCACAGATTGCCAAGAATAGTTGAGAAACAAACAAACGACTGATCACTTTTTAAATCCTCTGTCACTCCCTTATTTGTGAGGAAACTATCCATAAACTGCTCTGACCCCTTTGCGTGTATGCCTGCACACAGGCAGACCACGCGACTCAAGCTTATTGCTGCGAAACAAGACTAGCCAACGTCCAAAAGCTTTTGTTTAAGCTACTCAAGCATTTGTCTTGGTCGAAATACTCGCCGAACGAAGAAGCTTAGTGCAAAAATATGTCATGACGCGATCACACAAAACGTAACTTCACAATCCCCTCTTTGTGCCTCCCGCCGCCGTCTGTTGAGAACCCTGCCGTGGGATTCGACGACTTGCCATTTTCCCGACTGTTCCCCTCGAAGGCATCGAAAGCTGGTGCTAGAGGTGACCACAGAATTCATAGCGTGCTAGAAAACAAGTAGCTGTGACCAGGTTACAAGATTCACAGCCATGCTCGACATTCATGTACAGTGGTGCTGTGTCCAGGTATTCTCCACTGCTCGCGCAAACTTCGCAAGCCTGCCTCTGTCGGCCTACTTGCTGCTACCAAACTTGGAAGAGGAAGGTGGGAGACTTGGGAGCTGATCTAAATGATTGAGTATGGAGACATCACCCTTATTGTTTTGTCGCTGTCGCTGAAGTCTGTAGAGAGTGACGTGTAGACCCTTGCTGGATGCCTAGTAGAACATCTCCTCCACAAGCGAACTGCCGGCTGCGCGAAGCCCAGCGCGGTTTCTGATTAACAGTGCTGCTGGCACAGGGTCTTATTGTTATGTTTTGGTGAACAAGCGGAGCTGTGTTTGACCCATCACTAGTCAATTGTCAGTCTCGCCAACGACAGGCACCCAATCATTCACATCTTGCACGATGATACACCTGTCAGGATGCTCGGGGGGACATAACTGTATGTCTCTTTACCATCACTGTCTTTGTCTAATGCATATGGTTATGAGATCGTTGTTTCACGTCCTAATCTTGTCCTTTACGCCTCGACGACAAGCTCATTGCACCTTCACACATTTCTAAGTGTTTTGAGGAATCCCGAGGCAGAGATATTGTATTGTATATTGATGACTATACATACTGTGCGCCTGTAGTGGACCTTTTTCGCTGGGAAAAGGAGCTATCCTTTAAGGTACACGCAATTCATTCGCCGCTCTCTTCTGTAATAGAATATGTATTTGGCATCACACGATCCATGTCCTCCAAGCTACCAATCGTGTCTCTTTTGGTAGAGACAACCCTACAAACAAAGGATTGCCCATGTACCGAGCCAGGGATTGACAGCAGCAGGTAGGGACGTCGAGAAGCAGGGACGACGTGAATGAAGTTGACCAAAAGCATCCGTAACTGCGAGATTGTTCTAATTTGTATTATTAGACACTTGGGTCCAATATGTGGAGAAAGGACAGCCAGGGAAGATATCAAGGGACTAGGGGTATCGTCGTGTGGAAGGTTGCTAAATCAGCCCAAATTTCGTCAGGTCCGCCGGGAAAAGGTGAAGCTTATGACAGATCGTGCCTCTTATGATGGCACTTTACACCATGGAAAAGCCATGGGGCATATAAGTGAAGTTCGAGTTTTACACCAACCCTCCCGGCGATCACTCCATTGTGATGATAGAATGTGCTGCGTCTGTTCAGGATGTAGCCGACGGATTGTTGACCTGGGTGAGACGGCAAGGGCGCGGAGCTTGAGTGGCTGTAACCGGACATGGCTGTGCATCACCCGTTTGGCAGTCATTGAAAACGTCGAGTTGTCGCATCGTGCTCAAGGTGCCTTTTCGAAGAGCTCAAGAATCGGCTTCGCAGCCTGAGAGTTATGTTAGCAATACAATCCTATGCAGATCGGAACAAGGTTGACCATACATCAATGAACTTTTCGAGGTCTTTATCCAGGTTGGCTAGGTCGTCCTTCCTCCTTTTGTTATCAGCAATGAGCTTCTGCTTCCTTTTCAACAATTCTTGTCGTTGCTGCTCCAATGCCTCGCGCTCTGTTCGTTCATGTTCGATTCGTGCAACCATCAGCTGGTTCTCGTCGTCGTCTGCGTGTTCGGGAAATTGAGCCAGGAATTGCTCGACAGGAACCAAGGGCAATTGCTGATATTTGTGACTGCAAAGTGTAAGTAAGGGTTTCGGCAACATTTCGAAGGACAACGCACTCGTAAGATTCGCAAGCCAAAATCTCGCCTTGAAGGTGCCTTTGTTCGTAGTACAGGTTTTGCAGCTGCAAATGTAAACGATCGACGGCTTGCCTAGACTCGGCCGTGGAGGCTCGGGTCTCCCTTGCGGAAAAGCAGGCGGCTCGGAAGAGGCCGCGCAGCTGGGCAATGGATGTGAAGAGTTGCTTCTGTTGCTTTGCGATTTCGGCTTGCGCTTCTGCGGATAATCGGCCGCCGCTTGTCTGGCTGACGAGGAGGACTAGGGAGTTCGCCTGGTCGCGCGCTTGATCCGAAATCTGCAGCACCGCGGCGAGGCTGGGCTCGGTAACAATCTGTTCGACAGCCATAGTGGCGGCGCGGTTGGATTTGTTCTAGGATCGGATTGCCAGGATCTAGCAGAGGCGTAAACTCGAGATTGTGAGAAGGTAAACGCGGATGGCTCGTGGTGTGACCGTAACACAGAATATGGTACCGTGACTGCGGATTCCACTTGGTGATTGAATCGTCAAGAATGCGCTTCAGCCTCGCCGAATCATTGGTGTTCTTGGCAGTGCTGCCAATTGGGACTTGGCAATCGCTAGTAGGTCGGTACGTACGTACCTTACGTACTTTCCCACTTAACCCCCTAAATTGTGAGTGCCTCGATTCCAAAGATACCTTGTAGGTAAATATGCTTGCCTTGAATACTGTTATTTGCCTTCCTGTTAGTGACATCTTGAGCCCTCTTGTAAGCTCTTGCACCTCTCTTTCACCTTTGTATGATCACTATACGTCTTAGTATTGCGGGTTTCTGTTACCTTATTGACTCGATAAAATAAGGTACCTAAGGTCGCTGTGCTTTGAAAACTTGAGAAGTAGCCGCCAAGTCCAATGCAGGTCGTTCCAGGGTCCCCACCCGTCGGACGAGGTACCTCATGGGGAAAGAGGAGAGATTATCCACCAAAGCAATGCCGCCAATACACCAATCTCGGGGCTAGCACCTGGATGTACGCCGTTCCCCCGTACTAAGAGCCAGTTGAGGGCCTCGGCAGGTACTTTTTGTCATCCGTCTTCCCATTTCCTGGTGGCGGATGACTTTGCTTTTCTTTTCGTATTCCTCATTCTCAAAAATATCAAATTTTTGATAACACATGTCTTTCCTTTCCAAAAGGTTGTGCGTCGTCAAGGAATATCCGACAGACCCAAGTTAGGGACTGTTACATTCTGTACCTGACTGCAGCGGAGCGACCCAATACTTCGGACGAATTGGTCTCAACAATTGCGCACGTCGCCCCCCTCCTCCCTCGTCCCCTCGACTCGCACGCCGTGCAGAGGCCCCAAATCCCACCCACCAATTGTCCGGCAGCAACATCGCTCGTGCCTCTATGCCGCCAATCCTTGGTTCCTAGACCTCCACGATTAGCCCTTTGTGCAGGAGTGGTAGGGGCGCCCAAGAACGCTGATTGGGGTGGCAAACCATTGTACCACCACAGCGGCCGCATTTCGATCGAAACCGCCGGCACCCGCTTCACATGTCAAGCATGGACACTCCCCTAACATCTTACGGTTGCAGCGGGCAACATGACAACCTACTAAATGCAGCGACTTCTTCGGGGTCCGAGTTGCAAATAGCTAAGAGACCAGCAGCTAGAAGGCGACGACATTCTTTTTTTATTCCCCGGAAACGATCCATTGTTGGCCACATCATGGACGGCGAGGATGGCTTACTCCTCAGGGTCGACCTCTTCCTGTCCGAACTTGAGCGGCGCCTGGACTTTATAGAAAGCTACCTTGACCTGGGCAAGGATCGAAAGGACTCCAGCGTGTCTCGTGCATTTTCCACGCTTCAAGCTGTGCGGTCTCGATGTTCCCAAGCCTCAGAAGAGGTGCTCGGGGCAGGGCGACAACGGCTTCAAGTTATGGTCGACACTCTGGAGACACGTTATCGAGACACCTTGGAAGCAGCCGAATCGCTCAATGAAAAGGCCTGTGTTGGCGTTGATCTTCTCGAGGAGATGTTGTCAGAGTTCGAGGCCCGCGCCTACAAGTTGCGCGAACAAGGCTTTGCCAATGCTGCTAATGCCGCTGGTGCATTCATGGATGAGGGTCGCCGTGTTGCCAACGAGGGTATCGAGCGCGCAAAAGGCGTTGTAGATGAGGGACTGGAACGAGCACGTCGAGCGGCTTTGTCATTGGAAGAACACATCCAGCAAGCGGTCCTACAGGCCAAGCAAGGCAAACTTCTTTCCTACGACGACTTGCCTATGCCATGGCGCAACAATCCTCACATCATCAAGGGATATCGCTTCGCGGAAACGAAGCTCGAGTGTGCTCTATCAGCCTTCAACATTTCCAACGAGTTCATCAACATTTGGTCCCATGCCATAGGCCTGGTTCTGGTTCTAGCGCTTGCCCTCTACTTTTATCCAAGCAGTGCCAACTTTTCGCTAAGCACCAAGACAGACATCTTTGTTGCCTCGGTATTCTTTGTTATGGCCTGCTTGACCCTTGGGTGCTCGACAGTTTGGCACACCATGAACGCTGTCGCCGACGTTGATGCCGTCTCTCTCTTCGCTTGCGTCGACTACACTGGTATTTCTCTGTTGATCGCTGCGTCCATCATGACAACCGAGTACACAGCTTTCTATTGTGACCCCGTTAGTCGGTGGACTTACATGTCTCTTACCGCTCTCCTGGGGACTGGAGGCGTCATTCTACCATGGCACCCCAAGTTCAACGGGGCCGACATGGCCTGGGCCCGAGTAGCCTTCTTTGTCGGCCTGGCAATCAGTGGTTTCATGCCCATCTTGCAGCTGTCGTTGACGCATGGGACAGGGTTTGTCTACGAATTCTATTCACCGATCAGCAAGTCGATCTTGGTCTATTTCGGAGGCGCGATCATATACGCTAGCAAGACCCCCGAGCGTTGGTGGCCGGGCATGTTCGACTACATTGGGGGCAGCCACAACTTGTGGCACGCAGCGGTGCTAGGTGGCATCTTCTTTCACTACACAGCTATGCAGCAGTTTTTTGCGAACGCCTTCAGCCGCGCAGTCGACGGCTGCCCCGCGTACTAAGCACGTTTTCCATCAGCATCGCTAAAGCCTTGCAAATATTCGCTCTCGAGGTTCGGCATGTAGTCGATATCGCTTTCGTCTGGCAAGCGCACTCAAGCCTACATATTTCTACATTCTTTCATTGTACATATACATTCTCACCTTAGACATCGATTACAGGCTGTGATGCGCACTGCTGAGCGGATGCGGTAGATGGATGCATTGGGCACATCATGATTTGCAGATAAAGGCGTTAAGATTTATGCATTTAAATAGCATCTGTACGGGTAATTGATCTAAGCCAGTACCGCAAGGCTTGTTCGCGTGACCCAAGCGACGATCTTCCTCTAATACCTTCATTTTCAGCGTCATCTTATGATCTGCTGTGTTTCAACCTTGAAAACTATGGCGTAAAAGGTCATGCAATCCTAGCCAATTGTTGAATCGTTCCTGCTCAAGGACAATCTTGCCAAAAAGCCCAATCGGTAGTCGGGCTGCCAGGATGAAGACCGCATAGTTGTATTCTTGGATCTGCAAACGATATGCTGATCGGCATGGCAATACTGCGCAACTTAGCTTGGCATGGCTGAGGTTTGTGGAAGCGCATTTGGTGCGCTCTCGTTAGTTATTGTTCCCAAGCGACTACTGCTCGCTTCGTTTGCTCGATGTGGCTATTACGACGCCAAGCGAGCTTCTTTGATAACCGCCCTTTGATGCCAATGCTTCTGCGCGTCGGTAATAATGTTCCCAGACGTTTTGCTCATGTCGCCGAGCATCGTGCAAGATGCTGGCGCGATGAAGCTGTGCTTCACGTAATGCCGCTGTCGAGACACCCCGCTGCCCATATATTTGCGGTCGGTGACATCGACGCTGCAAGTATTTCGTCCTGTAATGCCGGATCTTCATAGTGCGTGTGATACAATCTCTGCGTAGACATCGTCTGGTATCTTTTTAATAATGCCAATGGTCACATTCTTGACGAGGTCGGCGTTGAGTTGAGGAAATGATCTCAGGACCTTGTTTGGGCTGCGGATTGTTAGTTCTGGTTCTGCACTATTGCGGCTAGACATACCTCGGAGATTGCAAGATTTGGGAGCGCATGATGGTAAGTTGAGCTACGATGCAAACGATGTTCAGGTGAGGCCCGTAAGCAAAGAGGAAATCCCACAAGCGCAGCACTTCAGGCAGAGGTGGTGTGCACGCGCATAGAGTTAGGACCGAGGGGAAAGCGTATATTTCAGCCGAGAGCCCCTTGGCAGTGAGATACATGCTCAACTTCGGATCAACTATTGCGAGGACCTTGTCGACCAGGGCAAGTCCCCTATGAACGCCATCCATGGCTCCACGGATGTACCCGGGGCATTCGCGCGTCAGGAGGGAGTGGAAAGCAACGAAGGCCTCGGCTTCGCTGCGAGCGGCGTATAGAAATGGTGCGGCGAGGACGTTCATTCCTTGGACATAAGTGCCTGGTTCTGCTGCTGTACTGGATTCTGAGCCCTCTGTCGTCAGCGTCATAGCTCGTACGCGGTTCCTGGAGGCCTGGGGTAACGAACTTGTTTGGGAATGCCCAGACACGCTGCCGGAGAAGCTCTCGAGCGGCAGAGAGGATCTGCTACTGGGCCTGGTCTGGCGTTGTTCCTCGTTGGCATCGTGGAGCCTCCACGCGATGGCATTCAGCAGCCGGATCAAACTCGCCTCGCTAACGCGGCGTCGAAATAGAGGATCGGTGGTGAGAGTCCGGAAGGTATCGTTGCGGATTTTGGAATAGGCAGGGGAGGCGCCGCGGTGGATGAGAGCAAGGTAGTCATCGGTAGGCATGATGGGAGCATCGAGGAGGACGAGCCACACGTAGATTCGGAGCGTCGACTGCGAACAACATGAACGTTAGTTCCAGAGCCTAGGGTTAGCAAGAAGACGCCGAAACTTACCATTCCATCCTCTGCGCTCTTGACACCTTCGTCAATGACTTTCCAGCGGGCACTTTCCAATGCGCCAAGGAAGTCGCCGTCAGTGGGACCCTCGCGAATGATTTGCTGAAGGGACAGGTGACCATGCGAAAACACAGGTTTCTTCACGCCGGACCGCCGCGACGCCGTCACCGTGCTGACCGGCTGCAGCAGCGGAAGCGTAGCGTCGCTGTTGGCACGTCCCCGTTGCGGCGAGCGGTTGATGCCGCCGGGCGCAGCGCCGGGGCCCGTCCCGCGGGTGGGCGACGCATTGCGCTGCTCGGCCTTGCGCTGCTGGGAGATGAGGGAGGGCGAGGGTGTGATGGCGGCGCGGGCGCCCAGGGCATGCGCGGACTGAAGGCGCCGCAGGGCTCGATGCGTCCGTGGGGATGGAGGGGCCTGGAGCTCGGTGATGAGGTGGTGCGGTTGGCGCAGAGGGTCGCCGCCAGGAGGACTCGGCATGGCTGCGGATGTCTAAAAGGTTGCAGTCAAGATCAATGCAAACATTCGCCTGGTCGCAGACAAGGTGCAGGAAAGACAAGAACGAGTCGAGGCTCGTAAGACAAGCGCTTTCTCTAGTGCAACGGGTCGCCGGCCAACGTTTGTTTGCGCCTAGACGTTCCCGGGCTGTGAGCGGGAAGTGGGGAGGCTGGTGACGGCGGATTACAGGTGTAGCTATAAATGGTAACGTTAGAACATGGCTGGGCACGCGCATTCGTGTTGTTTTCGCGTCGGTGGCAGAGCGCTATCACAAAACTTCTGCAGCTACGTCTTAAAGAAGAAACGACAAGACCAAAAAAAAAAAAAAAATTAAAAGAATTACGGCAATATATGTAGAATTCGGTGTGTTAAGCGAGGATTCGCCTCGTGCGCCAACATTACTTTCTTACTAAATCTCATCATCTGAAGGCGAG
>PXOD01000389.1:0-55066 GCA_003012165.1 Paramyrothecium roridum
AACACCAATGAGTCGACGCCCATACGTACGAGGGAATCATCAAGCTAAGCAATTCCATGTCGCGCATTAGGAAACCGAATAGAGTCGTGCCGATCTCGGTTGCCAATACCCATGAAGCCTCCTCCCCTCCAAGACTAATGGATCTTGGGCAACATCCGTAAGGAACTGCTTCAGGGTTTCGTTTGCCCCCCCCCCCCCCCCCGAAGACGCCATTCACGGGAAAGCCGGTTTTCACTCTAGTACGGACCTTCACGGCGCCATGACTACAACGGGAGGTCAACAAGTGTGTGACCGCGAGACACAATGCTCTCCCAGTCCACCTCTTTTCTCAGCTGGAACAACCGACCTGCCGTGGCCAGAAGAGCTTGCAGAGCAGGCTGGCTACGAATAAACGAGCCAGTGTGAGTAATCTTTTTGGCCCCTGAAGCCTGTAAGGTTTGCCTGACTGGTCCTGCCAATGCAGAGTGTGGACCAGTCTCGCAGAGCACGTTCGCCGTTGTCCCTTGGCTTTTCACCAGAGCTGATACGGCGGTAGAGAATAGCTCGGGCGATGTCAAGTTTGCCGTCCAGTAATCAGCGTCTGGCTTTTTTTCAAGCAAGCTCTCGGTGACGGAGGAGAAGAAGGTTATTCGTGGTCGTTGGGTGGCTAGTCCTGCAATCTTGGAACGATACGTCGCCTCAACTTCTTGCATATGTGGTGAATGGTAGACACAATGGACGCGTAGTTGTCGCACTGCAGCATTTGGGAAGGCCTCTTTGATAGTCTCCAAAACCTCAATGACGGCATCTTCATCACCACTCAGTGTAACCAAGCTGGGGCTGTTCTCGCAGCCGACCACGATGCCAGCTTTCAAGTAAGGCTCAACAGTTGCCCGCCCAAGTCCGACCGCTGCCATTGCTCCCCGTGAGTTCACATCTCTGGTCACAACACCTCGGTGGCACGCCGCCAGAATGGCGGCATCTCGATTCAGAGCGCCGCTGGCATAGGCCGCTGCTACTTCGCCGCTGGAACGCCCCACCACTTTCGACGGCCGAACCCCCCATCATGCGAGCACATCTACCAGACCAACTTGGATAGTCGTGCAGCACGGTTGAGAGAACTCGGCCGCCATCAAACGGCTTGTCTTCGTGCCTTTCCCTAAGTCTTCGCGGATGGTCCAGGTGGGAGGATCTGGACATTGCCGTAACGCCTGGTCCATCAATGCGACACTCTGCCGGAATGTTTCATTTGACTGCAGTAGTTCAGAGCCCACTGTTGGCCATTGAGCGCTTTGGCCCGTAAATATGAATACCACGTCAGGAGCATCTCCGCTGCGTTCGAGTGGCGCTATAGCGAGATCCTGAGTCATCGCGGAGGCATCAACCACAGCAAATGCGCGGTGTGCCAGCGCCTCTCTGCGCAGGTTGAGGGTATAGCTCAGATCTTGCGGATGGTCAAAGGGGTTGCGAAGATAAGCCTCGTGCTCTTGCACCGTCTTCCGCAGCGAGTCTTGGTGGCTCGCAGAGAAAATAAGCAGATAATGTAACTCCGTGATGCGAGTGGGCTCAACCGATCGAGCAACTCCCACACTTGCGGCAGACTTAAGCAGAATGTGAGCATTAGCACCACTAATACCGAAGCTACGGCAACAATTAGTCACTACATCCCAAGCCAAGTTGCAGATAGTTTACCTGTTAACTGCCACTCGTTCCGCTTTTCCGACAGTCTATGCCGTAGTCTCCACCAGAACCGTCAACTTGCCTTCTTCAATAGGGACTATAACTCCAACTAAGGTCTTCAGAATCCAGCGACATGTTTTATCTTTGATACTCACTTTTGGGATTCCCTTTGTGGAAATTGATATTGGCAGGAATCAACTTGTGTTCCAACGCAAGCATAGCTTTGATGGTGCTGCTGACACCACTGGCACCCTCAGAGTGCCCCATATTTGGCTTTAGCGATCCTATGTATACTCCATGCTCACCGAAAACGCGGGCAACTGCTGTAGCTTCCAGAGGATCTCCAACAGGTGTGCTGGTGCCGTGGCATTCTATCATTGCCGTCTTGGAGCCATCTAGACCAGCCAATTCGTGACTCCGCAGCATCAACGCGGCATGAGCAGACGAACTAGGTTGTGACATACCCGCGGTCTTCCCATCGGCATTTGTGCATGAAGACCGAATGACGGCACGGATGGGGTTATTATCTCGAATGGCATCAGACAATTTCATCGGTGCGATAGAGACAAGGCCGCAAGTAATTTGCTCTACAATACTTTATGCAGTAGAATCTACAGGTGCTTTGCTTGAGTCAACCCTCCGAGGTTGTGACCCGCGCTAGGTGGGAAAAGTCGAGACTTGCCAAAACAAGGATTGATGGAATGAGGTTGCTTGCCCTTCCTTCTTAAATTTTGGTTCGCATTTTACCAGAGCAAAACTTTTTCAAACATGAAGTGCTGATCCCGTGATTGTACTTCCATTCTACATCTCGCAGTGCGTTTTGGCTCCCTGCATTGCACAACCAGTCTTTCGGTTTCACAGCAGCTATGTCTAAGATTGCAAACACCGGGAAGAATCATTCGTAGACAAATCACATTTATATGTTCGTCCTTGGGCAATCGTGCGCTCAATTGATGGCAGCATGCCCGAGTTTGCGGGGAATTTTGGTGGTTCATGTAGAGCTGGCGCAGTGTGTCCGGGCCAGCATTCCCAAGGCTATGACCACATCTCCGGAGCCTGCTGCTTCTGCTTAGAGTGTGCGCCAAGGGCCTCGAGCGTGCCAGCGTGCTGCTAGCGTGTTGTAACTAGAACCCTGCTCCGGCGCTTCCTCGAAGGTGCCTCTCCAGATACAGTAGCTCGACCGCGATTTTGCCAGCTAGTGCCAACGGACAGTGACAGCTAGCTACCGGGCGAGCATGCTTGATTGAGGCTGATATATGCGGCAGGCCTACCAGGACACAGATGGTGTGGACATGGCGACGCTGCCGCTGGCCTTGCGAAACGTATTCTTTCGGCAGAGCGAGGTGGTGCCGACGGTAGTGATACGAGCGGTGACCAACCAGCCAAATCTGCGTCAAAGGACAAAGGCCAGCTATGAGGTCGAAGAATTCCCTTCCATGTGGTCGGTTATGGATAGCGGCAGAGAAGGAGGCGGCCCTCGGGTCGTGGCTTGTCAAACCTTGGTAGTCAGCGGTCATGTCCGTGTCCGTGTTTCGCGCCGCTTTGGACTCATTTCACCTCCAACTCATGATATTCATCGATAGGCCGGCCAGGGTGAGAGCTGCGTCCTCTTCCGCTTGTGACATTGAGGCAATAGTCGACAGTCGGTCTCCAGCAAGTCTGGCATTCAGAGCGGTGGTTGTTTAGTTAAGCAAACTGCTGCATACTGATTGGTGGCTCTGTCGATGATGTGGTGGAGTTTGTCACGAAACGGGGCACGCAAATTTCTTCTTTCCTTCGTTCATCATTCCATACCTTGACCCGGTAGTGTGTTGTGTGGCTTAAATCTTAACAGAAGCCGGGTCTCATTTCTGATGCTCATTGCGAGTTACATTTGGAATGGGCTGGAACAGGAAAACCATATGAAGGTGGCTGCAATGGCTTCTAATTATGGAGCAATGGCCGCCAGCCTCAGTACAGAATCGAAGATTCCATCTATCCTCAATCATCTAGGTCACTTGGCAGAGACATACGAGACTCCCAGCGTTCTGCTGCCCCTCAATGATGGTAGCGGTGCCTTGCCCTAAGCTGCCGGTGTGGATTATTGGCCAAAACGCATAAAGACGTTAGGCCTAACCCAGGTCCCCTAATGTTCCTCGCTGTGCATGTTTCCCTTGTGATGGGACATGTAGAATTGTATCCATTTAGTACCATGAAGGCTTGGGAAAACATGCAAACAATGTCAAGTCGGTTTAGGCTTTGAACCAGTCGAATGACACCGGAAGAGAAATCCGTGGCCAATCACATCTGTATCCACAATTAAGCTTCTACCAGTAAACGTTTTGTTCTGGCCAATGGCCACTCAATGATCAACAACCTCACCGACGTTTATGTACCATGAGCGTTGCACTTGCTCACTGTTCAGTCAGCTGACGATCATGTCGTAATACGAACCCATGGCCAATCCCACTTCCACAATCAATCTTCAATCATTTAGCGCCTTCTTCTGACCAATCCCATACCACTAATCAACACCCTCACCAACCTTGATGAGAGTTAGAGGGAGGCACCTACCGAAAGTCGACCGTTGCATGAGCCCCGTGTTAAGTCTATGATGAAGTCATTCGCCAGTCATTTCGCTTGCTAACATCGCCAGTCTAAGTGAAATGCCACCTATCAAAGTAAAGCTTACGATCAGAGCGAACAGGATACACCCATGTTCAGCTTCACAGAGTATGTCACAATTGCAACATACGCAGACTCTCTTTTTGTTCAACTGTACTGACCTCCGCAAGTCCATGAATCATGAGTTGAGATATCTCTCAATCCTTCACGTCATCCTCCCAGCTTACGAGAAGCGCTGTAATGGTGTGGCCCTGACACCATTTACTGATCCAAATCTAAATCTATATAAAGTACTCTACTCCTCGAAAGACCCTTTACTGTAACGAACCAGTCTTGTTGCACCTTCAGCTTTGTTGTAACTACAATTATTTCCCGCGGTCGTCATCGAACTATATTCTCTATGGAAAATTTCGGGAAGACCGCTTCGTCAGGATGCCAGCCCCCGTTCCCACCGACTTCTTCCTTGATTGCTCATGAGGACTTAGTCCTCCCTGCGACCTTCAACGAACTATCACCCATAGCAAGGGAACTACAGCCACTGAGATTTGAGCACAGAAATCAAGTGCACAGATTTCTCTCTACTTTTCTGGATCTTTCTCGGTTCAATGCCATACGCAAGATGCTGTGGCTGATTGCAGTCCCTGGAGCTCCACGCTCCTTGTACTACCAGAAGTTCCTGCGCCGCGAAATTGTAATTGCGGAAGAACTGGATCTCCATCTCATTTGGGCGAAATCGAGAATATTTGTCAAACCACTCCCAGACTTTCTACTCAATTACGATTTCTGGGAAACCTACATATCCTGCGACCCTCAACTACACCGAGCAGCGTGTGGGCTTCTGTACTCCTATTGTGGCCTCATTCGTTTTGATCATGATTTACAGGTGGCACAAGAATGTCATTTAATCAATGCGAACTTGAACTACCGCGTCTGGACAGAATTTGTCCGTGCAGCACTACCGTACCTCAACCCCAAGGACTCTAATATCATGGACAAGCGATTCCAGTATGGCGAGTTGCGTTTACATCGGCTCGACACCATTTACCGATATTCGCCCTATAGATTTTCCGTGTCCGGCATCCTGCAAGGCTTCCCCCATGCCTTGAACGAAAGCTATGTGCCTTACATGGACCAGTACAATAACGCGGTATCAGCGTTTGGCATCATTGTCATTGTCCTGTCGGCGTTCAATCTATCATTATCCGCCCAGTCGAAAAGTCCAAGCCTTGATCTTCAGCAAGCTGCATACGGATTCGCGATATTTGCCATGATTTTATGCGCCGCACTTATCGGGCTGTTCATTGTGCTACCTATGATCTCCTCACTTCTGGCAATCTATGGTTCCATTGCCACACGAAAACGACTCGCGAAAATACGAAAGGCCGAGGAGCTACCACGCTCAGCTTAGGAGATGGTCCACGGCCTGGAGACTTGGCCGTTGATGCACTCTTGAACAAGTGTTTCAATCGCGGCCTGTCTGGGGTGGGGGTTCGAATGGCGAAAGAATGATTAGCAGGTTTGCAATAATGATGATTGACCAACGCTATCATCTACAGCGCAATATGGTGTGGGTAGCAAAGTGCACTGTTCATAGGACAAGATTGTCATCGTCAAGAAGATGTAGTCTCAAACCCACAGACAGGTTACGGATGTCTGGATCAAGGGTCGACCATAAATAGAATCAGTCGGCTTTTTTCCTAGTGAGAAACGGTCATGCAGCATGTGAGTCTTCAAATAAGTGTTTTGATGCTCTAGCACCCTCCCTTATTTAAGTATTACTTGTTTAGAACCTCGGCTCGAGGAATGCATTCAGATTCCGCCGATCTTGGCGGCTTTGGCAACCAACCCATTTCTCCTAGATTTGTGTGATCTTTCTTCGGTCAAATCTATTGTTACTGGCGCAGGTGGACTGTCAAAAGAATTGAATGAGGGACTTGAAGCGCTCCCCTCGACTTGGACCATTCTGTCTGGCAAGCGAAGCATTCTGCCTGGCTCCTCTGGTATACTTCTGCCACAATATCGTGCATGCCTAGTGGACATTGAATGCAACGAAATTGAGGGGTACAATCAGGCTGGAGAGCTCCTGCTCCAGTCTTCAAGCACTGTGAGAGGCTACGTGGGCGATGTTGCGGCTACCAAGTCGCTTTTTGACGCTGCCGGGTGGTTAAAGACTGGTGGCGTTGGTAGTTTCCAGCCCGGGCCAGATGATACAGAGCACCTGTTCATTGTTGATAGGTTGAAGGACACGATTCAATTAAAGGTGAGTATCCACACTGTTTTACACTACCACAGAGACTACGCTACACATAGCATGATGCTGATGATAATTAGGGAATACAAGTGATACCCACGGAAATTGAGGCTCATTCTCGACGACACCCAGACGTTTCAGATGCGGCAATTGTCAGTGTAAAGGATGCACAAGACGGCGAACGCGCTAAAGCATTCATCATTCTTTCTCCATCTGGAGCTGCAATGGAAGGAGAGCTGAATAAGGAGATTGCTAAACACGTTTGCCGATCATATGACAGAGCCTCACTGGCTTCACCGGCGAGTTGAGTTTGTGGATCAGTTCCCAAGAAGCCAGGCAGGAAAAGTCCTGAAGTACAAGCTACGACTGGCAGAGCAATGATTTGCGTAGATCAAGGTTCCGTCATTGCCGCTATTCGCTTCACTAGATTTAGCTAGGCATTTGTAGGCCCGAAGTCGAATGTTATTAGACACTTTTGAGTAGTGATGTTAGAAAATAATTGAATTGAGATTTAATCCTCCCCCACAAAGACATGGTATCAGGGCTCATATCAGTTGCCTACAGCAGCCCATGCAATCCGTCCGATCACACAATCGCATTCTCGAACGGTCCAAGAGCTGCAAGGTGATACCATGTCTCGGGTGCTGTGACGCCTGATTCAGTAAACAGAATTACCAGAAAGGGACAAAAGTCTGAGGGAATGCTCAAGTTACCCACCGGAAGCTCGTTAGTGAGTTGTCAGCACTTCAGCAGCCAACCTCCCCTGAGATTATCGTCATATCAGCTTATATTAGCGAGTGTGGGGTCTGTAGGGTTGCGTGTAGCGCTTAAGCGGCCTCTTAACATCGGCATTAATCTTACTCTTTGCAGTAACTGCACGCTCACGTCAGAATTACGTACCAGGCAAGCCCGATTCTTAGTTCAATTCAGCCCCCACTAGTGGTTGAGAAGGGTGCCTGTAAGGGGGCACACCCTACACTCCTAGGTGTGGTATTTGCAAGTGTTGTTCATTTGTCTGCTTTTGTTGGCAATGGAAAGCCTGCTAGACTGTCCTGTTCCTGTGCACAGCGTGCATCCATGCTTCCAATCATGAGTCTCAAAGACTCGAGTAACTTATAAGCACACAACCCCCTGTCTGATCTGGAGCATGCCCTTCATAATGCCACGACAACCTCTCGGGGCAGTATCCTCAGCAAACCTTCAGGCCTGCGGATGGACTCCAAGCGTTTTTGAGACAGTACACTTCACCTCATAATAGGGAGTCATCAACAGTTCAGAGGGGATGAATCGTTTAGCCCTCTCCAAAGCCGACAAAGCCGTATGTGATTGGTTTGTACGGGAGACGAGGGCCCTCGGCTGTGAAGTATCTATGGATACGAGGGGCAAGCTTTTCGCAGTCTATCCTAGTGAGTCATCAGATCGCCCTCCAATTGGTATGGATAGCCATTTTACACTCAGCCTGCTGGTGGCAAGTATGATGGAATCTTAGGCGTTCTGGCAGCCGTGGAGGTTATCCGCACGCTGAGAGAGGCTGGAATCAAGACGTGGTGCCCTATCGCAGCAGTTGTTTGGACAAATGAAGAGGGGGCAGCGTTCTTCCCTGGGTGCTCGGGATCCTCGGTCTGGGCGGGCTGGGTGGCTCTGGCGAATGCCTATGACCAGAAACACTGCGTCACAGGTCAGAGTCTTGGAGCTGCTTTAGACGATATTGATGCCAAGGGGGTCACAATAACATCGAGCCATGCCAATCTTTTGCAAGCTCATTTTGAGTTATATATTGAGCAAGGGAAACCACTGGAAAGTTTTCGACAGTCTATTGGAGTTGTACGTCACATTCAAGGTATCAGACGATATGCCATAACCTGCAACGGAAGGCAAGAGCACGAAGGTACTGTTCGAGTCAAAGATCGCGCGGACGCGCTCGTCGCTGCGTCAAGGATCGTCCGGAAGTGGACATGAGTCATTTTGTTCAATATTCTATGGTCGCAATTGTGTTAAGTAACATTCTTAGTCCTGGTCGAGCCAAGGTCGAACAGCGAATTGAATGTGATTTCATCATACACATGAATAGGAGATAAAATTGTTATGAATATCCACCACCAATCACAGCAACTTAGCCGCATTTATCATATCTATTCTAACCACTATTCTACCAAAGCCCTTTAGAACATCTAGAATTTGATAACCGTCTAGCTACCAGCACAGTCAAAGTTGGAATATGGCAATGGTTTGTTGTTGAGCTTGAAGTTGGAAGCAGGTTGGTAGAGAATCAGATAGATGGATAGCCTCGATTGAAGAGTTGAAGTCTCTTAGAAAGCATCTTTGGAACAGAAGGCACCATTAAGTTCATGGCTTCGATAGATGGGCCCTCGAAGCCCGAGATACCAGCGGCCTTTTCAAGGCATATGATGCTCATCACTGACGCCTGTATCAAAAAAGCTAGCAGATTTCTACTGAAAACTTCACGAGTGTTTCGCTGATGAGTTCTGAGCGGCTTCTTCGTCCGAGAAGACTAGGACCTGTTTGAATCACAATGCATCAAAGAACAAAGCGTATAATCAAGAAGTGAATTGACAGATATGAAACTAGGATACAAAGTAAATCTGGCCAGATTTGAAAAGGAAAAAGTAGAAGAAAAAATGGTAAGCCGCATCTTACAACCCAACCCCAACAGTAAACCGCAAAATCCGAGCTCTCCATCTTAGAATGTTGTATGCTTGAGGAGAGTGCATTGCTTTTGATCTGATAAGTCTTGATGTACAAGAAGATTTAAACGTTCGAGAGCATGTCGTTTTCGTAAAGAAGTGTGTCGAGGGCGAGCCATTTAGGAGAAGCAGTTGCGCTTGACGGCAGCAATGCCGGAGATCTCCTTGTAGAGGTTCCAGAGAGCGACACCGCCAATCTTGACAATCTGAGCCCTGGACTTGGCCTTCTTGATCTTGAGGATGAGCTTGATAGCCTTAGTCTTGCCGCCGACAGCCTTAATCAGCTTCCTGATCTTGAGCAGCTTAGCCGCGGGGATGATGTGTCCGATGATGAGATCAGCGATGGCGGCGGCGCACTTGAGGGCCTTTGGGATGCGGGCCTCCAGAACAGCCCCCTCATCCACATCGCGAGTGATCAAGGCGTGCTCGATGATCGAATCAGGGTCGGAGAGAGGGTTCTCAGCAAGCCACTTCTCGGTGGCTTCGTCGCCCTTGAGGAGGATCTCCTCGGGAATAGCCTCGATCTCGTCGAAGAGGAACTCGATGGAGGCGAGAGCCTTGTCGTCAACCGAGACGATCTTTTCGTTGTCGCTACCGCGAACAGCGAGCTCGGGGTCGGCGGTGGGCGCTGCGAAAGCAGAGGTGGCGAAGGCGCCGGCAATGATTGTAGCGAAGAGCTGGAACTTCATTTTGAAAGTTGGAAGTGAAAGATTGTTCTTGAAAGTAAGATGTACTTGAAGAAGATGTGAAAGAGCGAATGTGGAAGCTGTTGAGGCTGCTGGACTCTGAGGGTGTGAGTGAGCTGATGAGGATGAGATGAATTTGTCTTGGGAGGGAAGTTGTGGCTCTTCTTATACTTCCTTGAGGCCATTGTGAGACTGTGAATTAAATCTTCGTTTGCCATTTTCGAAGGTCAAGCAAGACAATTCACAACAGTGTCTAAGCGAGTCGGCTGAATGTTCCCCGCCGAGGTGCAACCTGAATGTCAGGGCCAGGGTCTAAGATTAGTCCAACGAGGACATCGCCAAATCCTGCAAGGCTGGTTTGATGCGGCTATCGCCAGCGTCATGCGACTATGGTTTGGGATGTTGAGGAGGCTTACGGTCCGCGCAGAGCCTCGTTGCCCAAACACTGACCAACAAGCGCAGCCGCGCCAAGTATGCCGGATCGGGCCCAGCGGACAAAACACACGGATGGCGTTATGAGCTTGGACGACCGCCACCAGCCCATGCGATTGGTAGGGCAGAGGCTGGCGGGTTACAGTTGCACCGTAGCTTACCAGCCGCGATCCTGCAGGGGTGCTCACCCCAAAGAATCGTTCACGCCAAGAGGTTAAACAGCTGAAAAAGAATGATGCTAAGAATGTTCCTGCAGCTCCCTCAGCCACGATTTTGCCTGGTTGTGTGTCGCATCTCATGCAGGGCCCTTTCTTTCGTGCTGTGGCTTTCGTCGGATTGGGGCCGATCGGTGTGCCTTGGCGATTGCGATTCCACCTTGCCCCTGACGGAGCAGGGATAAGCTTATACTTGAGTCCTGCCAATGAGGGCTGTGGTGGCCCAAGCAGGAGTAAGCACAGGAACGATGCATTTACGATTTACGACACAAAAGCCATCGGGGGTCTCGAAACGCCGCCAACTTTGTTCGACTGGTCCATTCAGTCAGACAGCCGAACGGTGACCGCCTTTGTCGAGGATATCCTGGAGGATAGAGAATAGAGAAGAATCACATTGGACGGACGTGTCGGCCAGATATTCCTGGTAATTGAACAAGCCAGGCTGACTGTAAATGCTGCGTAGCAAACTGGTCACATTGTTATCGTGCAAGCTGGTAAATGTCAGGTCAAAATGGTACAAACTTCTGAAAGCCGTACCCAATAGCTTCACGTGTTAGGCTCACATCTTCACAAACGGGTGCCGTTCATGCATCGCCGAGGTTGTTCGACAAGCCTTCCACAAAGTGCCAGGCACACAAGCCACACTTTCATGCACAGACCTATTTCTGTCAACCCCCTGATGCAAATCTGCTTGCTTGCTTGGCGAAGCTTAATTCCAATCTCCGCAATAAGCACGACTGGTTTCGACGTCCTCGAGATGTCCCTTTTTGGGGCAGGTGCGTGATTCGTATCGGCAAGGGGCTGGATACACAACAACACAGTATGATCTATCTCGTCCTCCGTAAGGTACGAAAGAGGCATTCTGACTGTTCCACACCATATTCAGTTTGATGAACTGCTTGAAGCGGTCGGCGAGGACCGAGACAACCAGCGAGTTTGCCGGTGTGGTTTCCGGGGTCAGGAGAGTCTAGACTCACCCAAACCGCCCCCAAACCCCAAATCGAATTTCGGGTTGTTTACTCATTCAGGGTTTTGAGAACTTTCTGGGGTAGAGTACCATGGATTCTGCCTTGTGGCTTGACTTACGAGGCTTTTTCATAACCACTACTTCAAGCAACAGATGGCTTTGAAGGGCTCGGCATCTGTATAGATTGTTATGGATCGTATGCACCGTCTTCTGCGTAGCATGTGCCCATGAGCCCAAATATCTCTACAGGATAAACCTTCGCTTGCCCAGTCTCGTTCATACTGTTCCATGACATGAACAGCCTTGGGCTTAACCTATGCCCAGGAAACTGCGACACAGGAGTAATTGACGGTGGCTGTATTCGATCAGAATCTTAAGCACACGTAATTTCAGGCACGAGTCCGAACACTGCACTGTGTAGGTGCTGGAACATCGTATACCATGTAGACCATGAACCACTCTTACATCACGCAGAGGAGCTGGTGGTAATTTCCGTCAGCTCCGTAGTGTTTTGGCCCCCTCCCAATTGTTGTAACCGTTTGTCCTGTTCCGTGAATTTTGAACAACCCAACGTCGGTACAAGACGGGACAATTGGCTCGGTGTGATTCGTCCTAGCAGGTATCCCGAAGACTTTGCCGGAAGAAGTGGCTTGTAGAGGTTTCTCTCCGGGCTCAACATGTACTTTTCCCATGATATGGAGTATTTTATTCGCAATTTGTTGATGATGAAGACTGGAACAATATGAGTGTCCTTAGATGGAGGCATCCAACCACAATTGATGAGATCTGCAAAGGGTTACTTCTCTTGACGGAGCTGAGAACGCAAAAATTGCCATTCAAAACTACATCTGGGTCGAAAAGGTGGCTACTATACGCGTCAACATATGTGCACGGCAAAAGTTAATCAAATTCATCCTAAGCTTTCCGCATTTGGCTCACAGTAGTAGATGTGGTCAGACATCTTCTCATGAACAACAACTTCCAATATTTGAAATCGGCTTGAAGGCTTGATTCTGCAGCTGCGTCGTAATTTTCTCGCTTTTCTTGGATGAGCATGAAATTGGGAAATCTTCATTGACAGCATATAGGGTAGGCCCGAGCCTGACGACTCGGCGCCCCCTGCAACCTGCGTATCTCGGTTTCGAGATCCTAGTTGCAAGGAGAACTGCGGCTTCTAATTGGGGACAGCTGAACTGACGGGAGTCAGCCTTGGGATTGTACAGCGGGTTTTGGTAGAGTTGGGAGAAAGGAATACCAAATGGCCCTACCGTCACTCACAACGGCATATCTTAGCCGCGCTTGGAGTCCCAGGCTTGGGAGAGATCCACGTATGAATTTATTGACGTAGAATTGCGTTTAAATTTCTTAATTTACCGTCTATACCGACCCAAGTCCTTAATCCAATTCTTGCTAAATCCATCGCCTCTAAGCACATCTTAGTCGCGCTTCTTGTTCAGTCTGGGTAGGCAGAGCCAGAGCCCGAGAAGAACAGCCAGGAAAGCCAGAATGATGGGCTGCAAAACCTGCACACCCTTTGCCTGCGCAATGGCGCCGATTGCGAACGGGAGCACAGCGGCACCGCTGCCACCGAATGCTGCGACGAATCCAATGGTGCTGACATGGAGATGCCTCGGCAGCAGCACCGTAGCGACAACCACGACGGCCGGGAAGAGAGGCCCCAAGAAGAAGCCCTGAAGCGCCACAGCCACGGCCGAAACGTAAAACTGAGGGACCAGCCAGAAGATGAGCTGCAGGCCCATCGTCAGGCCAAGGTAGCCGCTCACGGCGATCTTGACGCCGATGCGCGGCGTGACGAAGCCTAGAATAGCCCTGCCGAGCGTCAAGCCCAGCCAGAAGCCCACCGAGGTCATGCCCGCATCAAACGGCGCCGCCTGGCGTACCCTGATCATAAACTGTACGAGCCATCCTCCGAGCGACACCTCGCAACCGACGTAGCATAGCAAGAAAGCCGAGCAGACCCAGGTGACGCGTGCGTAGGGCGCCGTGAAGAGCGAGCTGCGCAGAGCGCCCTTTGTGCCGGCATCCGTGTGGGAGATGCTCTCGCGGTAGGCGGCGGCATCGTTGGTCCAGAACGCCCAGGTACACGCGACGAGCTCGACGACGGAGATGCCCATGAGGACGTAGTAGAAGTGGTGCCACTGGAGACCCAGCTGGGTGATCATGGCCGTCGCGATCAGCGGGGAGATGGTGCCGCCGACGCCGTAGAGCGCATGCAGGAAGCCCAGCAGCTCGTTGGCCCTGGCGAGGTTGCCGACCCAGGCATTCCACGCGGCATCGCCGATCCCGTTGCCGAAGCCGGCGAGGACGTAGGCGACGACGAGGACCGGGTAGGGCGGGTGCTGCGAGATGGTGATGTAGGCGGCAATGTGCGCGCTGCCGCAGATGGCGCCGATGCCGCGCTGACCGACGCGGAGATGCAGGTAGTTGTTCAGCGAGGCCGCAAGGATGTAGCCGACGAACGGCGACAGGAAGATGAGCGACACGACGACGTAGCTGAGACTGTAGTATTCTTGAAGCTGGAACAGAGTCAGCCAGAAACTCAGGGAGCAGGGTAGCATAAATCTAGTAGGTCATACATATGGTAGAAGTGCCTAGACGTAATGTCAGCTCCTTTCAAGAACAGAGTACCAATCAAGCTTGGGACCAAACATACTCCGTATGCCGCATCGTTTGCGCCCGTGACCATGAGACTCCAGTAGCACGCCGCAATTCGAAACACGTTGGACCTGGGGAAATTCCACTTCTCGACCGCCGCCGAGGCCGTGTTTGGGTTGGGCAGGTCGCGGACGGCGGCGGCGTGCTCGTTGTTGTTGTTATTATTGTCGCTGCTGCTTCTGAGCCGGGCGTCTGTAGCATCTTTACCGCGAGACCCTAGTCGAGAACCGGCGCCCGCGATGTCGGCCTTTGCGACGGCGGGCGGAGGGCTCGGCTGTCGCAGAGATTGGAGCGTCTGCAGTTCGGTCGCCGTGTTGGACATGGTGGGCCTGTGATGGCTTCGACGTTGACCGGGAAGGACAAGTCAAGATCAAGAGAAAGAATCTGGGGACCCCAGTTTATGAAAACCACCTGCTCATCGGAATCGGAGCCGGAGTCGGGGAAGGACGCCGATCCTTGCGCTCCAACTTCGGCATGACATGTTCGCCAAGTGGACGCGGCGGGCCCCTCGCGACGGTGATTTTCAGTGTGACGTAGGCGGAGGAGCTCAGGATACGCTAAACGAGTTTCTCCAGACATCCTCCGACAACCGATGCCGAGGTTTATCCTCATTCTCGTATCATTAATCTGATTTCAAGCCACTTTATCCGGTTCAGGTTCCACAATATCATTGGAGACCGGCATTGGATTGGATGAGGGCAAGTCGGAGTCTTGGCGGAATATATGTCCAAATTCGGAAAGGCACCAAATACGGAATGGTATAGCCGGCTCGCCCAAGACGTGTTCCGTCCCCTTCACCATCTCTTCATTGAATCATGTTCGCTGCTTTTACCTCAGGTTTCCTCGCACAACAACGGGTATTTGGCGTAGCATGACATGACTCAGGGCTTGTGCTGCCAAGACGAGACGGTATGCGAGTATGAAAGTACGACAACTCACCACGTGTGATAGCTGCAGGGCTCGAAAGATTGGGGTAGGTCCTCACTACTCACTCGCCCATGGCACCCACGAGTCCGTTGCCTGGCCAGCCTGCCCATGGGTCAGTGTGAATTTCCGTGCTGATAGGGATCACCATGTTCTTAGTGCGATGGCAAGATCCCGGCTTGCTCCCAGTGCGCCCTGCGAGGCCGTACCTGTCCTGGCTATCAACACGTTCTGATCTTCCGTACCCCCGTCACGGCTGGCCCGCAACGGAAAGCAGCCAAGATCCGCAAGCGCAGTCAACCACCTTGTTCAGAGCTGAGTATCAAAAAGCTGTCTCATACACCATTGGACGGTCCAGTCGATCTCCTAATCAAGGAGTCTGATGCAAAGAATCAACACTGTGTTCGATTCGGCATCGCATCGTCGAAAATTGCCTGGCCCATCCTAGACATTGTGTCATTGGTGTTCCAGAATCTCGTCCCTTTTCGGCCTCCCACATGCAGCCATGAACATGGGAGCTTTACCAATACAGTGGCTCGAGTTTGCGGGGTTTGGGTTGAGGCACTACCGGCACTCATCCACCACGCCCAGGCTGAACGACTCTTGATGCCTTCCATCAAGGCTCTCGCACTATCCATGTTGTCGAGGGGCTATGCGGGGCCGGTTTCATTGTCAGATACCTTTGCGGCTTATGTTCAGGCTCTCCAACACTTGCGACTCGGGCTACAACGCCGTGATGATTCTACTTCAGATCTCTTGTTGGCGGCCATAATCTGTCTTCTCCTGTCCGAGGTAAACGGACCTCCTATCTCTAATCAATGGACATGTAAGGCTGACGAGATAAAGCTATTACTGCCAACACCAGTTGTTGGTGCGGCAGTTCATGCAAGAGGCATAGGTGATTTCTTCCAATCTCGGACTCCTGAGTATTACAGTTCAGGAGTCAGCCACAAGCTATTCGCCGGGATCCAGCCAGTTCTCGTAAGATGCCCCTTCCAAATGTTCCAGATTGATGCCTGACCTTATGTGACAGTTGATCCATGCTCTAATGAAAAGAGAGAATACATTTCTCGCGAATGAGCGATGGCTTACTATACCCTTTGCCCAATCAGGCACAACCCCGCTCCAGGCCTTGCTTGTAGAGCTCACCTCTTTGTCCTCGGCATTGGTTGAAGTTGACGACATTCTGAAAATGCCCAGCACGAGTTCGTATGAAACTGCAACGTCCCTTTTCGTCAAGTTCGGACAATCTCTTGAAACCTCGATAGAATTGGAGGAAACCCTCCGAAATAACTATGAAGATGTTGATTGGCTCCCTGTGTATCCTCCACAGGATGACTCCAGCATCACTTTCCCCAGCATCACTAGTGCCAATTTCTTCACTCATCTCTGGGCCTTGCGTCTCCTCTGCATATACAATCTCACACAGCTCATCTCATGCTTTCCTCTCCTCGGCGTTCAGACAAAGCCTCGCCGTCGACCATCAATCTCTGCTGAGGCCGTCGTCCATTTATCTTCCTTGATTCTCAGGAGCATGGATTACTTGACAGCTGACAAATTCAAACTGACTGGTGCTGCGTCCACCATACTGCCTCTTCGGGTGGTACATGATATCCTAAAGAAAGAAGGGACGCACCACAAAGACTTGTATGTTCAGCAACAATATGTAATCCAGAGATTCCGGTTGAGGGGCTATCATTTTATGATAGAGCGGGCGCTTCAGCTTTGACCTCTGACGTGACATGATCGAGGTTGGAGAGTGTCGAACAGTCGGATTCAGACCCTTTTATAGCGTAGTGTTACACCAAGAAATATCCCACAGGTAGACAATTGAAGCATTAACCACCCAACACCAAGCCTCGGAGCTTGTAAGTCCTGCATTGACACGTGCAAAATGTATCTGAAGTATGTCGCTTTTGCTTTGCCATACAATTGGGCTTCTCCTGCTGCATCATTAATCGGAAAAGAGGCGTGACCACTCGTAATCCCGCATTGCAAATCCAAACGCCTCCACGAAATTGATGCGCCTTTCGTCGTACAAGCTAGCCTAGATAGGCGCCAAATTCCGCCAAGCGTGTGAGATTGGGGCTACGCTCGACATAATTGGGGCATTTCGCAGCTGGAATTATGGGCCCTATGGCGAGGGAGCCGACCACGATTGTCTTTCTCCGGGTTTATCATTATATATAGCGGCATCGAATGCCTACTCCATGGTGTCAGATCTCTTGAACACCTTCTTCGTACACATCAGTCGACATTTTACGCAGTACTCTACATCCCCATAATAACATAATGGCTTCAGCAGCTTCCTTCCGCTCAATTGCAGGCGCCCCAGCTTCCACTGCGTCCACGAGTGATAGCGTCTTGATCATCATTGATGCACAAAATGAATACAAGAACGGCAAACTGCGTGTCTCAGAGGTTGAAAGCTCAGCGGCAGTCATTACTGCTCTACTCTCAAAGTATAGAAGCGCCGGGGCTCCGGTAGTTCATGTTTTACAAGCGACACCTGAGGGCTTCCCCGTCTTCACTCCGGGAACAGAACTTGCAAACGAATTTGAAGAGCTCGCACCCCGCGAAGGCGAGAGCGTTGTGATGAAGCACTTTCCAGGTTCTTTCGCGGAAACGAATCTCCAGGATATCTTGAAAGCCACTGGCCGTTCCAAGGTAGTCTTGACTGGCTACATGGTATGTTTCACTCACCTCTGTTGGAATGCCAAAATGGACGTCAGCAACGATCTGCAGGCTAGAGCACTAACATCCTTAGGCTCACGTTTGTGTTTCTACAACGGCTAGACAAGCGTCGGAAAAGGGCTGGGATGTCATTATTCCCAAGGACGCTGTTGGAAGCAGGGATATACCCGGTGTGGATGCCGCACAGTTGAAGCATGTAGCCTTGAGCGAAATCGCCGATGCGTTTGGAACCGTCATCGAAAGTAAGGAGATTAACTAGGGTCTTAATATTTACTAAAGGCATAATTTGTGATGCTTGACTGAAGAATTGAATCTTATCTATTCATCAAGCGCCGAATATTAATATCTCACTGAAAAAGTGTGATTCAATACGGCACTTCAAAGGAGCTTTGAGGATTCACTCCATTAGCGAAATTTGATGCAGCGGAAAAAACTACGTGTGTAACGGCCTGTGTGAGGTAAGTTAGTCTTCGAAGATAACTTGGTCAAAGGGGCTTCAGCAAAATCAGTACTAATAACACCATACATTGTCCCTGCCCAGGTCTATACCTATATTCAGACTTTAATTTGGTTTCCACTTCCAGAACATCATGTGCCTTTCTACCTCAGCGGGGAGTTATTGCTTTACTTCATCTTCCTTTCTTTAGCACTAATAAGCCGCAAGCACCGACGTGAAAGCGGTCTCTAATATTCGAAGACCAACGGCAATCTCGTCCGCAGTTACAGTTACCGGCGGCGCTAGACGGAAGACGCCGCCCATTCCTGGTAGGTTGACAACATTGCAAGATAATCCCAGCTCGAGAGCCCGATCAGAGACCTTCTGGCCCAAATCAGGTCCGGGAGCTTTGGTTGCAGGGTCGGAGATGATTTCAATGGCCTGGAATAGCCCGCGACCGCGGACGTCGCCGATGCACCAGAACTTCTTTTGCAGTTCAAGCAGACCATCCCGCAACAGATCACCATGTTCCTTGGCCCGCCGGCACACATTGTCGCGCCGGACGATTTCCAAGACTTTGTTCCCCACGGCCGCTGTCAACGGATCGTTGAGGTGGGTGGTGAGCCATAGAAATCCGGCCTTGGCGCAGCCGCGTTCGATCTCGGCAGTGGTGCTGACGGATGCGAGAGGGAGACCGCAGCCGAGGGTCTTGGAGAGGGCAAGGATGTCGGGCACGATACCGTCTTCCTCGAATGCGAACATCTGGCCTGTGCGGCCGACGCCTGTCTGAGCCTCGTCCATGATCACGAGCATGCCGCGATTTTTGCACTCTTCGACCATACGCTTCAGGTAGCCCTTAGGTGGGACCAAGATTCCACCAGTCGACAAGATTGGCTCCATGATGAAGGCTGCTAGGGACCCAACGGATTGGCGGTCGATCATCGACCAACCAAACTCCAACTCCGTCTCCCAGTCATAGGAGCCATCCGCTCTCCGGAAAGGCGAGCGGTAAGCGTAGGGCGCTGGAAACGCCAACTGGCCAGGCATGGAAGGCCCGCCGTTCTTTCTGCCGGCTGAGTAGGTAGCAGACCCAGAGCCTTGTGTTAAGCCATGGTAACTGGCCGAGAAGGCCACGATTTCGAACTTGCCCGTGTAGCACTTTGCCATTTTGATGGCGGCCTCGGTGGTCTCGGAGCCAGTATTCAAGAAGAATGACTTCTCGAGAGGGGGAGGGAGGAACTGGGCAAGCCGCTCGGCCAGCTCCACGACGGGCTGGGTGATCATGTTACTCAGCAGATGGTCCAGCTCGGCCACGTTGTTACGGACAACCTCAACGATTTCTGGATGTGAGTGGCCGAGGAGAGAGCTCATCTGGCCAGAGGTGAAATCAAGGATCTCTCGTCCCGTCTCATCGTAGAGTTTGGTCCCCAACGCCTTCTTGATGATCACCGGCGAGAAGGGAACGCCAGTTTTCGCCAAGTATTTGTCGGCCTTGGCCCAAAATTCTTGGGCGGATGCAGACATGTCGACCTGTAGATTTGCAGAAGAGAGACAGTAAACGAAACCAAGCTTAATGAAGAGCCAGAGAAAATCATGTCGAGGAGTCTATCATGCCTGGCTGCATGCAATTTATAAGGACTCCTGAATATGGTCGTCGTCTGCAAACCGCGGTCTGTTGTGGCCTTTGCCGCGGAACTTCAAGCCAACGGCCCAGTGCACCGCGGGAACCTTAGAGTATTGACCGTTCACATTCGATGTTTGAGCATACAACATAAAGTGTCTCCTCCGCGGCCCCACCACTGCCTCCGAGGGAGTGGACAGAATTGTTTATGCAATTTTCAACTTGTTTTTCTTTCTTGGTTTAGTCAATAATTATGATCCTTGTTTTAGCCATTGTTGAACATAGTCCAGAGATTAGGGAACATGTCGTCAATTTCAGTGAAATCCGGCACCAAGGGTTCCTCCAGTTCTGGTATAATTTCCATTGGCTGGTCCGATGATGCCAGCTTCTCAAGCACCCGCCCGTATTGTGCAATGCAAATGTTGCCAAGGTCCCATCGCATCCGTTCGCGGTGTGAGCGAAGGGCATTCATCATGTCTTTGGCAAGGTTTACATAGATGCTTTCTGGCAAGTTCTTGCGATGTTCGGTAGTCTCCAAGGCACTCCTGAGCAAAAAGGCAACAGTGTTTGACAAGGCAAATGCATTGAATGACAGCCAACAGTCGCATAAGGAGCTATCGTCAAGCTCTTGGACAAATATGACAATGTTCTCGGCGGCTTGCCGAGCCTGAAGATGGCGATGCGCCCATATAGCCGGATCAACAGCGCCCGGGCTATCCTTACTGCTGTCTAGGTCAAGTTTTCGAATGAGCAGTCTCAAGTAGAGATAGGCCAGCCGGAGGTTAGGGGAGCCTGGAACATGAAGATTGACCCCACGACTGATTGTCTGTTTTAGAGCCCTAGGCAAGGAGTCTTCCCACTGCGCAAGCCTGGCTTCTATATCGAGAACCACTATACCATGCGTACTGCGGCCGGTTGGTAGCCTCAAGTCGAAGACACAGCTCAGATACGCGTCGGAGACTTCCGTTAGAGTGACGAGCCCTATGTAAACTGAAGCAGAGTCTGGCTCCGTAGGCTCCTCCTCAACTCCAAGCAGACTAGCTCTTGTTGGACTCGGCACGTCGTGCTGCCTGACGTTCAACTTTGGAGGAGTTCCATACGCGACACTAGACCTAATACTAGTCAGTCCCAAGACCAGAAAGCGACTAGCATGGTCAGAATAACAAACCATCCATCGTATACAACTATAGCCCACCACAATCGAGTTCTGAGGCGTTTCTCAGCAGGGGGTATATCCCAAGACGAACAATCACGATTCAAGCCAAATGAATGTGCGAGTGACACTGCCGACGAAAGAAGAATGCCATTGCCAATCATGGAAGTAAGGGGACGGCCTGAGATGTTTAACAAGATGGCGATGATGGTGGAGATGCCCGGCGAGACGTATAATTCCGAGTAGAGAGCCTCATTGGCCTGATTCCACATGTATCTCAGATCAGGACAGTGCTGGCCTGGAGGCAATGAATTTCGCCAATAGACCGCAGTCTGTACATAAAGCGAAGCTACAAGCGCAGGGGACAGTCTCTGTCTCTCTGAAACATATTCGTTCTGAAACGAGGGCATGTCCAGGAGTGGGAAGCATTTATGGACTTTATCAAAATATCTAACTTCAACTGTTAGCCTGCATTGGAGGGAAAATCGTTGAGGATATACGTGCATCTGTATCAAACGGCTGCAATGCGGCTCAATGAGCTTCTCTATAGCCTCACACTTGGCAGAAGCTAATGACTGACTTGTTGCAGAACCGAGCGGATGCTTGCGCACCGCGCAGAACATCGTTGGCTGTTGGGCAGCTCCCATACGTCCACTTGGATGACCCACCACCGTGCGTCCTGCCCCCAATCCCAGGTAGTTTGCAATCAGGTGCGCGTCTGGGCTCTGCATAGGCCCAATGACATGCGACTCATCGGCGTATCTGTGAAGAACAGGAGAGGAACTGGTGAAGGGGACCTCCCGCGGGCTCTCTGGCTCACGAGCATGGCTTTGTGGAGCAAACGCAGGCTGCGTATCGGCAAAGATTCGCTCCGCCGGTATAGCAAGATGGGTTGAAGCATTGTTTTGGGTCCGTCTGGCCCGCTCCGTGTGCCTGATTGCGGAGCGTGAGGCCCTCCTTGAGCCGTCACCAGCAGAACTCGGAGCCGGAAACACACAGTCGGTCCCATGGGCCTTGCACATCAGGCAAACGGCTGTATCTAGAGTGTCCGTCTTACATCTTGATTTGCGCCTTTTGCAGGGCAAGCAAGCCGGCTGTAAATGGGAGCGAGCAGTCCTTGGTCGAGGTGATGCCGACATGATGATTGACCGCGGAGAGGCAGCCTCAAGCTTAAGATTCTTCGGCTTCATGATGCTGCTCTCGCCCCGCGCAACGCTATCAAGGATATCTCCACTTATGTCTCGCACTTCATTCGTCTCCAGCATGTGTTAACTTTCCGCGGCCCCACCGCATCCCGCGGGTAACTCTCCTCCCTGATATGATAGTTTCGCCGTCAAGCGACACGGTAGATATGAGGTCTTTCTAGTACACAAAATACGAGCCGCAATCGCAATGAGCTATGGAACTTGTTTCCAACTTTTGCACTCAATGTAAATACCATGACAGGGATGACTCGAGGCTTTGTCTTGCAGGGTGGCAAAGTCTTCGACGCCTGAAAGCATTCTGCTTCCGACTTGGAGGAGTTGACAAGAATGATGGCCATCACGCATCAACGAAGGCTTTCGAATAAGCCCACGTCCTCCGCCAACATGATCGACAAAATTGAGGCCTCAATTTCCAAATAATGTAGCCGCTTACTCTTTCCTTTCATATCTTCCCACAGTATGATCAAGGAACAGTTTCAGAGAACACCCCTTCTCCATAATGGACTGGATATGAACGTGGCTGAGGCGTATGCGCAGGATTGAAAGGGGTAGGAGCCTCGCACCCTCTTGAAAGCAGACATATGACTAGCCTCAGGCCCTTACTGTTAGAAACCTCACAGTTGCGCGGCAGTTGAACAGGTCCCTTGCTCGCCAAGCTTTTGGCTATGCAGGGCGGCTTACCGTGGCTTGCATTCTTCTCTTCAGGGTGACGATAACTGGTTGAGCGCCTGTTCAGCTGCGCCTTGCACAGACGCCATCACGGAAAACGAAATGAAAGCATATGGTCTAGGCCAGAACCGGGTAGCAGGGTGGGATGTTCCAGCTTGTGACACTTATGTTGCGCCCTCAGCAGACTTCATGAATTGTTAAGTCTACAGCAGGCAACGTAGAATAATCAGGCAACGTAGAATAATCATGCAACTTGCGTCTTACACGTGCAAATCTGTCGCTCGTTCCAGCGAAAATGTATCGCATGGGCTTCCGCAAATATGCACTGGCCTTGACCATGATAGTCGCGCGACTTGTGCTGTCGCAAGACCCAAGCAAATGAACCATCAAGTATGACTCGTATTTTCTCAAGTTTCCGTCATGCGCACAGAACTGCATCGCCTGCAGGGACAGCAATCTGTCGTTCGGGCACGTTTGCTTTTATCCTAGCGGTGCGTGCTGCGAGGCAGACCCAGCGGGTCAAGCCATCGAACACGTCTGGCGCTGTGTTATCCAGGACTGCAATGACGAGGACGCCTTGCAAGCGGTACAAATATGGAGCAACGATTGTGTGAACAAGGGCCTGCCAGTCCCGGAATCCTTTGTCCCAGATGAACTCAAAAGCGGTATTATATGTAAGTTAGCTCTTGTTCCTCTACCCAAGCGGTCAGCTGGTAGTATGGTCAGAACCCTTCGTCGCAGTAAGACGGCGACTCTCAATCCAAGGGCAGTCGCACAAACCTATGAAAGTTTCCCAAGAGCTCTAGCCCACTAATGTTTCAAACGCAACAGATCTGCCAACGACAAGCATCACTGGGACCGCCTCAGAGGCAACATCAACAGCGACAAGTAAACAAGACGGTACTGACCGATCCGATCGCGAACTTGAGATAAGCTTGGGTGTTGGGCTTGACGTGGGTATTCCAAGTGCCTTGGGGGCTCTTGCGGCCTTGTGGGTGTGTTTTCGGACGGAATTTGCCGGGCTTTTCAAGAAGCGTAGAGGACAAGAGGATATCGAGCTCGCTGAAGTCCCGAGTCAGAGTCTGAGCAAGAAATAAAGCACCCAGAATATTGTATAATAGTTCTGTAGCGAAACCCTAACTAATTGGCCATCTACTCGTGATTCGTGGCATTGAGCCAACCTGCTGAGCGAGGCATGATGTGACAACGGGTGTGTGATAAATCGATTTCGCTACTTTCCAAAAGATCACGAAATCTGTTATTTCCGAGGGCTTGTACCGATACAATGGTTCAGGTGTGTACATAGGAGTTCATTCATCATCGACAGTGACAAATGCTCAGCATAAAGAGACTGCTTCACTTGAAATCTTCTATACTCAAACCAGACTCCTTGACTAGTTGCGAAAACTGTGAGTCTGGGTTTTCAAGAAGCTTCTTAGGCACATCAAATTCCACGCATTTCCCTGAGTCCAAGACAAGGACGTAATCAAAATCCACCTTGCAACGGTTAGTGATAGCTTGTTCATAAGAAGAAAAAAATATGAGAACTTACAAGCATGTTAATCTTGTGGGCAATGGCAATGACGGTGCTTTTGCTGAAGTGCACTTTCATCAGATTTCGGACAAGCAAGTCCGTTTCGGCATCAACCGCAGAGGTAGCTACCAAAAGTCTTAATTCTCTTCTTTGAACACAACAAACATAGATGGGGGAGCGAATGAGCCTTACCTTCGTCCAGAAGAACAATCTTACGGTTCAAAATAATGGCTCGAGCAAAATTCAGAAGCTGCATTTGACCAGCGGACATTGAGGCCCTGTCGAACGTTAGTCTTGATTCTCAAAAACGATCAGCCTACCCACCCCCCGTTCTCGATGGGATGGAGCAACGGATCTTGGAGATCATCGAGACCCAAGAGTTCAGGTAGGCCACATTGTCTCAGAACGCTGCGGACTTCGTCGTCGCTGTAGATATTATTCGGATCGACGTTATCGCGCAGTGTTCCCGTGAAAGCGGAAAGCTCCTGAGGTATGACAGCAAACGCATTGCGGAGGTCCTTGAGTCTGATTCCGGACGTGCCATAACCGTCAATCTCTATGCGGCTTCCCTCCTGGTGCAACACACCATCCAACATGCGCTCGAGTGCCATGATGAGAGAGGACTTTCCAGCTCCAGTCCGACCAACCACGGCCACATGGCTTCCTGCTGGAACTTTGACAGTCAAACCTCGAAGGCAAAGTTCGGCACCAGGCCGATGTGCTGCAGAGAACTTGTCGAATTTGATGGCACCCTCCGCTGGCCAATCGACTGGCAAGGAGATTTCACTACCAGAATTGTGCCCTTCTGCCGGAACTGTGGCGAAGGCTTCCAATCGATCGATGGAGCCCATGTCAGCTTCGAGCGTGGCGAACGTCTGGACCAGTACCGTCAAAAGTGTTGTTATTTGCATCGTATAGTGCATGATCAGACCAAGTGTGCCCGCTGGTGCATTGGCTGTGATGAGAAAGGTTGCCGAAAGAAATTGGATCGTGCTTTTCTCCGCGAATCGTCAGCAAGGCGAGGCATCAAGCATCTCAATGAACTTACCTGCCCAAGGTCACAAGCCGTAAGAAAAGCCACGAGTCAAGAAAGGTCCACGGCACCCAGACACGCAGGTGTTCATCAACTGCATCGGACAATCTCTGGGCAAACGCTTCTTGCTGTCCAAAGACCCGAATCACTTCGCGGCCGGCTTGAGCCTCGTGAACACAGGATAGAATCGGGCTTCTTGCCTCATTCTCTAGGCGTCGCAGCTGGCGGCATGCGTGCCTGTAATAGTTCTGTACTTTCAGATAAGTTAATACTATGGGAATCATGTAAATTATACTCGGGGGCAGCATGAGCATGAGGACTGTGAGCGGCACTATCGTCGTTGTAGAGGTTGTAATTAGCTTGATGATGCCGCCGCTGACAGGGTTATCAATTTTGTTGATGTCGTTTGTGAAGCGGTTCAGGATCTCGCCTCCTGGCGTGGTGTCGAAGAAGCTGATCTGCGCGTTGAGGATCCCTTTTGTCAGCCGAGCATGGATTTTCTTTGAGATGGGCACAGCGCAGAGATAGAAGGCAGCGAAGACTAGCCCATACATGATGGAAGCTGCGATCAAACCGAGCACAGAGAAGCAAACAAGGTACACTGTTAGCTCTGCCCTTGAAGACGCTCCGGTCAGGAGTTTAAGAACATAAACGGAGAGTACATCTATGGTCTTGGAAAGAAGCGCCATGGCAAAGGCAATAATCCAACCACCACTTCTGGCAGATTTTAGGTAGAGGAGCACGCCCTGTCGGCTGACTCCGTGCTCGCTGGCCTCGGCTGGTTTGGCCGGAGTGGGCTTAACTAAGATGGGAGTGGTCTCATCCACAACAGTATCAGGATCGTTTATTGGGGCTTCTAATAGAATAGCCTGGTCCGGTAGTTTCTGGTCATCGAGCGTAGCAGGGTCCGATATAGTCTCGTTCGGAAACAGAGTGGCTGGAGTCGAACGAGGCACGTTCTGGATTTGAGTACCCGTGATGAGGTATAAACGATCCGCACCCCTGTTGAGAGCGGGCGTAGAAGACGTGGCAATGCGCACAGTGTCTTTTAATAAGCCGTCTGGGCCAAAAACGCCTTTGATAATCTTGTTTTGCGTTTTGGCATCCACAGCAGCGATAGGATCGTCCAACACCACGACGTCGCTTCGCGCATACACAGCACGAGCCAAAGCAACACGGCTGCACTGACCACCCGATAGAGCTGCACTGGTGCCGCCCACTCGTGTCTGATCGCCCAGCTCGAGGGCAGCAAAGTCTCGGGACAAGGTGCAAGCTTCCACGACCCGGTGGTACCAAACAGGGTCGAATGGGAGGCCAAAGGTAATGTTTTCCCGAATTGTTCCGTTGATGAGGAATGGCTTCTGAGATGTGTAGCTCACTCGTCCATTAACAATGACAGCCCCATTCTGGGGATTGATTTCTCTAAGCACCGCCTTTAAGAGGGTCGTCTTTCCCGAGCCAGGTGGGCCAGTGATGACAATGAGCTCCCCTTTCACGACTGAGATGTCGCAACCGAGCAGCAGCGGCCGAGGCGGCGCGGTTGGCACGTAAAAGTCGGCATTATCGATGTGTATGGATGGCTGTACCGAGCTGGGAGTCGCTGCAGTGCTGACCGGCTTTTGGCTTGGAAGATTGAGGAATTTCCGCAGTCTCTCGTATGATATAGCACCAGTAGAGTATATGAGCATCAGTTGCGGTCCAATAGTTATGGTGCGACTGAAGAGCTGGAAGAAGGCCAACGCCGGGAACAACGTGTCACTGGTAAGCGCGCCACCCAGAGCAAAGCGAGTTCCAAAGGCCACGGCGGCCAAGGCGGGTGGCAGAATGACAACGAGGAACATGGCCAAGGCATTTGATCTGGCAATCTTTAGCGTCGTGTTCATCTCGGCGTCCCTAAGCACAGCGATGCGCCGCTCAAACACGGACTGCCAGTAATACAGTTTGATCGGCCGGATGCGTGTCAGCACCTCTGTCACCATCTTGATGCGCTTGTCTTTGGCTTGCATGACCTCGCCCATCTTGCGAATCATAATGCGCAATTGACGCATGAAGGTCGGGAGCACAATCACCTTGAGGTTGTGGTTCGGTCAGTCGGGTGTCATATGGAAAGGGGTAGAAAGCTTACTGCGGGTAAGATGCCGGCCAGCACACTCTTCCATCCTAGAATTATCACCAAAGCCCCCGCGCTGAAGGCCGCCTGTAGAGGGATCAGCCATATGTTCGTGAATATGTCGATTAGGTTTGTGACGTTTGTAACGTCCACTTCAATCAGCACGGCTGGCTCTAGTCCGTGCTGGTCCTCCAGCTGCGACACTTTGAGAGACTTCATGGCTACTGCTGCGGTCAAATTGGACTTGACTCGCATGCCAATGGATCTCAGCAGGTATAGTTGCCTCGAAAGACAGACTGAGAGAGTCAGCCCTGCCGCTAGCCATGCCATGACGATGGAATAGTCACGGTGGGTCAGTAACCTTCGTAGCAGGAAAGGCAATGTGATATTTAGCGATGCCTCAAGTAACCCGATGATTTTACTTTCCAGGAGTAGTAGAGGATACCGACAAAACAACAAACCAACCAGAGTAGATGGTATGGGTGCGTCAGAAGGCTCCAGGCCTCCGTTAAATGAGGAGCGGACACTAAGAGACTTATCCACGGGCCACAGATGGCTTTTGTCCAGAGAGCCTGAAGCAGCAGTCTTGATTACCTGGTTCAGCCATGTGAGCGTCACCTGGGATAGGAGATCTGATGCGGAGTACGGGTGCTGGTCCGAGTTGATAGGAACCGACGAGGCGACATCTGCCCAAAAGCTCAACAAAAGGAGGCAAGGCACGGCAGTAAAAAGAAATAGAGGCCTTGCCATGCTCAAAACCCAGATTATCCATACAATTGCGGAAGCAAGGTTGTACAAAGCTCGTTCCGTGCCAGTTTTCGAAATGGACGAGGTCAATAGCGAGTTGATGGCCCCAAAAGCGACAAGGATTAGGGCATAACGGCCATTTGGCGTGAGTCTTATCACCCAAGCAAGACTGGCGATAAAGAGAAGACAAACTTGTGAGACCTAGGGGAGGTTAAATTAATTGCTATTCAGAGTGCCAAAAGTATCAGCAGTGCCAGCGAAACTTACGATGCCAGTCACTTTGGGCCAGCCCCACGCGCTTCTCAGCGGCGGAGATTCGGTGATCCTGCCATTGCCAAAGGCGTGGCGCAGCGATCTCAAGTTGAGGACGAAAAAGATGGCCGTGAGACAGGCCTGCGTAACTCTGGTGCCAGGTCAGCGGTCGAGAAAGGGCCCAAGGCGGACATGATGAGGACGTACACAAAGGGAGAGACGGGCATAATGGAGTTTTACCAACAGCAAACAGTTCGCCCAATTGAACTATACCGAGAAAGAACAATATTAACCGAGTCAAGTTGGAGTTCCGTCTGCGGGGGTAACGAGATGGATGCTGTGCCTCCTGTGCCTCCTGTGCCTCTTTGGCTTCCAAATCGAGTAGGAAATGCCCGAGTGCAACATCAGTTACTGTATTAGGCGAGGCGCTGCTGGAGCGGACCCTCAATCCTGACTTTGCCTGTCTTGGGTCGACGATGCGCAGATATCCATCCAGTCCAGGCGCTAGCTCATTTCCGTCAACCCACAAATAAAGGCGGCACAGGATCTTGTAAACCCAGGAGCCCGGCAAAAGTTAGACCTTCCTACAAAATATGTCTCTAGGGATCCTTAGCCAGTATGCCTGTGGTGATGGTCAGTTACAGAATGATGCAATTGCTGCTATACCTCCTTGTCCACCACAATGGCGAGCCAGCAGCCAATCCTAGCCAAGTTAAGACATCAAGTTAGATACATCATTTTCTGGAGTCTTCCAACTTCCAAGAGGGAGATTACAATTCAGAGAGCCATTCTGTCGTCAGATGCTCCATCCAGACTCATCCGGAGATCGGACAGAGTCATAGGGACGAATAAACCCATATTCTTCGGGGTTCCGCAACACCACTTGCAATCTCAGGGCTCCTAGCTTGCAGCGACAATTGAACGTGCGAGCTGAGATGCAGCTGCCAACCCTTGGGTAGGCGTATTGTAACGTCAAGCCTTGATTTGACCAAGTCCATCGCGTCGAGACATTGTCACTGCTAGACGTCCCATTAGGCATGTCACTGTCAGCTGCCACACTAGGCAATGGATGGCGGCTGCTGTTTGGGCCTGGAGAGCTAAGATGAAACACTCACTGACAAGAAATGCTGGCTCGGCTTCGTGCTGAGGTTGTGTAAGAATTCAATACGAGCACTTGGGCACCCGCAGCTATGCCTCGGTATGTGCGCAGTCACGGTTTAGTTGACATTACTGACAGGTCACTTTCTCAACAACCCAATGCATGACATAAAGTCTTCACTGTTGGGTACTGGTCGAGCCAAACCATGGCTCTAAGAGACCATGAACATCGACAAGCGTGGAGAATACAGACTTGGGCCTCTGTTGGAACCCGGTAAATTGAAGCTGCTACCCTGCGGCATTGAACAAAAGAACCATGTTTGAGAACGAATGAAGATAATAACCAAAGGCGTCGCTTCTTTTAGTAACGATGAGTAACTAGGTCAGATGATCATTCCACGACCTAAGGAAGTTAGGTGGTGTGTAGAAGCGGAGTACGAATAGAAACCACCGCACTGTCGCGATTGGGGATAATCCAAGCAGGCTATCACGAGAAATAAGTTTGTCTTACACTTTAAATCGATCTAGTTTAGTACATGTCCTACCCTGCGGTCAAGTCAGTCAATTCAGAACGGGGGAGGCAGACGTTAACAGCTTTTCAGTGTGATGGTATTGCAACGCATCTTAGCGTATTGCAAGCTTGCACTCAGCGACTTAGAGTCTATAGCGGGCAAGAAAACTTCGCAACCCTCCGACATCTTGTCAGCGAAAAGACCTCCCCGACCATGTCAACTTGATGGAACAAACTTGGAGGATTTGGACTGTGTTGTCAACCAAGTCTGCTTAGCAATTTGTGTTGACAAAGACCTCAATGACACGGACCACTAGCCGCAGTTTCTCGCCCGAAACAACGCGGTGCGGATTTAAATTGGCCCGTGCCTCCTCGTAACTCACGAATCACTTAGTGAAGGGAATTCGAGGTTGAGGCTCGACTCAGTTCGGCGACTGGCATAGATTTTTCAGACCCATTCACCTATTGGTAGCAATTTCTTTCAAAGGATTCCATCGTCCAGTCACATTGGGAGAAGAAGACTCTTCCTAGTTTCCCGCGCCCGCGGTGAGAGCTGAACTATGGACGCGTCATCCAGCCCCTTGATAAGAAAGAGGGCAATTGTACGAAGCCGCTCGGGCTGCATTCCCTGCCGACAAAGGCGTCGCAAAGTAGGTTTTCGGCGTACTCAATTGTAAGAGGTCAGTTACCTAGGACTAAGCCATTCAATAGTGCGACGAGTCCCAGCCGGCATGTCAGCGCTGCACGAGGTTGGACATGGCCTGCCAGTATCCGACCGGCGGAGTCTACACATTCCGTGACGCCAACGCCTGGGCTGCGCACAAGGTACGCAAGGCAAGGGGGATGCCTACGCCTGAAACAACCGACAATTCTCGCAGTCCATCGGGTGAGACGTTTGCGTCTGCGATGCGCCTGGTGCCAGCGGTGGTGAGTTCGCCATCGCCCGTATGGCGGCAACCTGCGGATCTGGCCGCTACTGATCCCGATAACGGGGTGCTGGTCGGTCCCAGCTTTGGTGCAGAAGCCATGAAGCCACCAAACCAATCCAGTCACCTCAGTGGCGATATTGACTTTAACCCCAACGTGTTTGACCAATCCATCATGGCCCTAGATAATGCCATGCAGGCACAGCCGTCAATATTCAACCATCGCTTGCATCCACCACCTACCGAAATCTATAACGCAATGAACTGTTTTGCGCCTGCTGGAGACTCCTTGTCGCCCCTTGGTTTGCTCAACTATCCCAATGATACGTGGATGACAGAAGACATGACCGCAGAGGATTGGCCAACTACCTTGACTCATGCGGAGCCGCCCCCCGTGGTGTCCCATTCTCAAACATCTCCTTCGGTACCCTCGTCTGCATCTCGGATCTCTGCCGCAATGCCCACCTTGGGGATCGACAAGACCGAGCGCATATACATCGCACATTTCAACATGTACAGCCTCGACATCCTGCCCGGCTCCCGCGCCCTCGGTCGGTCATTTGCTGAGGCTTTGCCCGTTCGCAATGCGGCATTAGCACTGGCAGCTGCTAGTTTGGCGAACCAACAAGGCAGCTACAAGTCCGAGCCCGTTCCCGGATCGCCTCGGCGCGCTGCTTGGGTTCCGAAGGGGTCCCATGAAAGTCGCGCAAGACTTTTTGCGCAGCAGGCACTCAAGGATCTCGAAGGTGACCGCGCTGATGTTGACAGCATACCTCGATTAGCGGCCTGGGTGTTGTTGGCATTTGTGGAGGCGGAACTGGGAACAGTCAGGCGTTTCTGGCATCTCGTGGGAAAGGTCCAAGAGGCTTATTTGGGCGATGATACTCAACTTTTGATCCAACCTCAACACTTAGGCTTGTGGGAAGCGGCCATGATGGTGCGGACCCTTCAGCAATCCATGGCCGGCCCACACACACGCCTTTCGTTAGACCTCCCTGGGCAGAAGAAGTTGGAGGCTGCAAGCTGTTGGCTGAACCCCAGTACTAAAGAGTGCTCGCTGCTGTGGATTCTAACTACAGCAACCCATATAGGTAATCAGATTATCCGGTGTCGCACGATGCGTATGGGAAGAGGAAACTCAAATCAATTGCTGAAGCAGATTTCTGAATGGTATTCCACCATGCAAGGCGAGCAAATATCGGTTCCAGACACGGATGACGACGGGTCCTGTTCAGATCACAATCTTCTGCAAGAGCTGGATCGTCTGCACTCTGAGCTGACCAGGAGGACACCGCCAAAAGGTTTCGACTCTGTTCGCGAATCTCTTGAATGCTCCCCGTCACATACGCACTCATCCAACGACCCAATGCCAGAGCCGCTTCACTTTAATACGCATGAAGAGGCCATGGAACTAATCGAGTACCTGTCAGCGGACATCATGTGTGACCAGTCCCTGCTAGTAGGGCTCCTCGATCCCAAAAGAGTGCGCGAAGCACAGCTGAAAGACTCAAGACCAAACGCTTCTCTTTACATAATTCTGCGAATCGCAGCGGGATTAGATCCGGCAGAGTGCGCACGCCGCAATATATATCGTAAGGGAGTCGCCTGGATGCTATTCAACGTCGCGCTGCGCTGCCAAGAGCCAGCCTCGCTGTCCTCCATCAACAGCTTGCTGCAGGGCATGGAGGCGAGCGGCAGTCCCTGTGAGGACGCCTTCGTGCCCATACCGCTCTTTCGCCGCTTTATCTTGTCTGTTTGGCGGGAGTTTGAGCAAGGCCGGCACATTTTCTGCGCCTGCGTCGGCGCGGGGCCGGCATTTTCCAAGACGGAGCTCTTCTCAAAGTCCAGTGATGAGCTGCTGATTTTACATGGAATTGAGGCCACTGGGCGTTATTTTAATGACTGTGTGAGTATGGTGTCGCTGCATGACGAATGCTGAAACACTGTCAATTATGGGTATGGAGCATGTAATATTCCTACACGCTTCATATGCAGTGCCAAGTCTATCCAAACCCAATGATCTTGTCTGTTTGTGTACAAAATCACAACCAATTATATGGCAATCCAGCTATCCAGAACAGCTTGTACCGCTTCAGCGTTTTCGAAAGGCGCCATGTGGCCAGCGTCGTCGACCGTGAAAAGCTTCAAACGCTCGCTTCCCTTCCACTGTCCACCTTTGCGCTTGCCACTGAGTGAACCATCTTTGTGCAGCTTTCCACCTGCATGATACCAATCCTCGAGGCTCTCGGCCCGAAACTTGGCTTGCTCGTGCCATGGCTGCTCATTCAACATTCGGATCTGCCCGGGCGTGTTTCTGTGCATGGTGTGAGTGATGTAAATAGGCACTTGGATTCACGTGGGCCGTTTGACTAACATGATGATATCATTATTGCCGTTGATGAACAAAATGCGGACATTGGTCTCGTCCAAGAGCCATGTCAGCTCTCTTGTTGTTGGCAGAAAGATTTGTGCGTCGTCTGACCAACGCTGGTTCAGCTCAAAGTCAATCAGCGAAAAGTTCAGATGCTCAGTGAAGCCCAGCCGGTCCTGGACCCATTCACGGTTGAGGAAATCGAGAGTGGCCCCGCGGTCCATGGGTGTACACAGTGGTGGACTGATGCACTTCTTGCGGCCTGGCGAAGAGTTAGTCAAGATAAGTGGCTCATGACTGGGGTGACGACTTCGAGTCAAAGGACATACTATCGTATGGATTCCAGCCACCCGGCTTGACCCCCTCTAGGAAATACTTTCCCACAGTTCCTTCGCACACTTCCGCAGAGTGTATGCATTGGGTCACATCGTACGTGTCTCGGCAAGCGGCACCGAGACGTTCGCATTCAGGCACAGCAGCGGCCATCTCTGAGCAAGCCGTTTCGTTCATGAGAGGCTCGTTGCCATTGTCCGCTGAAGGCAAACAGAAGAACTCGTAGTAACCAACGCTTTGGCGGGAGCTGTCAATGTAGGCATCTACTGCGACGATGGAGTCGATTCGAAATGGCAGACGCGGTGCCAATCCTAGCTGTCGACGCTCCTCCTCCTGTTCAAGCATATACTTGGTGTAGTAGGTGGTGTAATGGCCTCCCATGGACTCGCCAGTAATGTGCCAGGGCCTATCGGCGAGATGAGGAAATGCCTCATTTGCAAAGATGGATAAGAAGTTGTACAAGTCCCGCGCGCCTCCGTGCAGGTTGGTTGGCGAGGCGGAAGGATCGTTGACCTGCGAGAAGCCGATACCGACCGGCTGGCTGCCTCAAGTCAACATCCAGATTGGAAAATGTGTAGCACAAGCTCATGGTAGAAAAATAGCTACTCACTCAATGTAAATGACGTTGCTGTTCTCGTTCCACGAATACTCGGCTCGGCTTGTCGAGTTGCCATCGTCGTTCACGCGGCACGGTCCGCTGTCAAGGAAAAGACCAAACTCGCCCGTGGCACCCGGACCTCTATTTCCGACGTTAATCGAGTTTATCGCACTGCTCAAATAGAACGAATGGACTCACCCGCTCATCCAAAGTAGCACGGGGGCATTGTCGGGATCATTGCGGCTCTCAAAGTACCCTTGGCAGCCAATTAGCCATAAAATGAAAAAGAAAGACGGAAAGCATTCATATCCACATACAGAAGAACATGGATTTTCCTTCGCCAACTTCGATTGAGCCAGTCCATTGTCGGGATCCTGCATCGCAAAGCTCTGAGTTCTGCTCCCTCATTTTGACCAAATCCCCTCCATTGTGCGAAAGCTGGGCTCCATCACCATGGCTGAGGGGCTTCTGGGCTCCTTGACTAAAGCCACTGGCCGTAAGGACATCTAGCCATTGTGCCTTTTTCGCCAAGCCGAAAAATTCCGACTTATGCGGCAATAAGGCTGCTGTTGCTGTCGTGAGCCAGATCGTCACCCAGCCCAGAGGCTGCATATTGACTTATGATTAGATGTACGGCTCAAACAGAGAGTAACAGGATGAAGCATCAGATTGGGGCTCTGCTCGAGACTCCGCAATTGAAATCAGACGCATTTCTACGAGGCGGAAATGATGTGCAACAGATTCTTCCATGTGCGGTCAAGTGGGTTCCCGCGAAAAATTGCCCCATCAGGACAAATATCGTGGCCAGGTCCTTTGTCGGGGCTCACTAGTCCTAAAGAAGCGCCCAATTGCGCCCCTCGTCTCCACGTTGAGATGCCGATACGCCGATGACGAGCGGCGAGTGGCCTGTCGATTACACTCAGCAGTGGTGTTTCTCGCTTGGGTGGCTTCCAGGAAACTGTACTCTACTAAGGCACACTGCGACACCATGCATACTCATTTCGCGGTCTTGGGCCTCATGGCCGCAGCGTCGACCGTGGCTACCGCTTCCCCTCCCGCTCCTCTCGAGCCTGTCGCGACTGAATTCCCAGTACAGCAAGGCTTGCCTGCCTTCTCGTTGCGCTTAGGCCAGGGTCAAAAGGAGGTTTGCAACTCTTCAACGCCGGGAGTTTCGGGGTTTCTAGACTCTGGCAAGGACAGCCATGTCTTCTTTTGGGTATACGAAAGCAAGGGCAATCCCTCCACAGACCCAGTCATCCTGTGGATGAGCGGGTAAGTGCGCTCATCGCAAGAATTACAGCTAGGATCCATGCTGATACCATGGGCTTCACCCGATAGAGGACCGGGCGCCTCTTCCGTGGGCATAGGTGGTTTGGTAGAGCTTGGGCCTTGTCGAGTTGATGTGAATGGCGAGATCTCCACCATCGACAACGACTACTCATGGAATGCCAATTCCACGCTGCTAATCGTCGAGTACGTGTTGTATCCCATGCATTGGATTGTAACTTACACTGACGTGACTTCACATGCAGCCAACCATTGGGTGTTGGCTACTCGAATGGAGATGATGCGCCCCACAATCTCAAGGACGCGACCAGCCAAATGCATCAATTTCTGCAGCAGTTCTTTACAGCCTTTCCAAATCTCGGGGAGCGCGACTTTTATATCGCTGGGGAGTCATATGGCGGAACTTGGGTGCCAACTCTCGGCGCCCGTATCATCGAGCGACAATCCTCAGCACTGGCACAAAGGATGCGGGCCATTACAGGCTACTGGCCACGAACCATTAACCTCCGAGGCATCATGGTCGGCAATGGTGAAATGAAGCAGAGCGTCCAGAATGTAGGGGCCTTTGAGACCGGATGCGGCCGATCTGACTCGCCCCTCAATGCTACCATTTGTGCGCAGTGGGCGCCGACTGCGCGAAGATGCGAGGCCATCATCCCTGTGTGCGATGAAGACAACTTCTTGAGTGATGCGTGTAAGGCAGCCGAGAAACTGTGCTCCTCGATGAGCGCAGTCTTGATTGAAGAAATCCATCGTAGTCCATACGACTATCGCAGAGATTGCTTGGATCCGTTGACTTGCCAGCCAGAATTACCGGCCGCAGCCGTTTTCATGAACAGAAGCGATGTCAAGACGGCCTTGGGAGTACCTCAAGACCAACCTTACATCCATATTTCCTACAAGATATTCGAAGATTGGGAATCTGGGGGGGATTTGTGGAAGTCGAGCCATCATTTTGTCGAATATCTGCTCAATGAGGTAACTCCGTGATTTCAGTATCCTGCAATCAGTTCGAAGCGAGCATGAAGGCTAACCGGTAGGACAGAATATCCCGGTGCTCATTTACGCAGGTGACAAGGACTGGTATTGCAACACGGCGGGCATGCGCCGCCTCGTCAACGAGGCCTTGTCGTGGGCTGGACGTCCGTTCTTTCGATTTCAGGAACTCACTCCGTGGTACCTACATGGAAGGAAAGTCGGACAGCGCAAGGCTTACAAGCAGTTGACATATGTTGAGATCTCAGACGCGGGCCATATGACTCCATTGGACAAACCGGAGGAGTCTCTTGCGGTCATTAACTCATGGATCGCGAGCACACGGTAGCATGGGATAAGTCAGGAACAACCTAGACGAAGCTCTATTGTTAACGATGCGTAACTAAAACACATCTGGGCAGAAGAGATCTTGAGACGTTCATATGAATATCACTAATGTCATTTATTGATTAGTGGCAATGTGAGGGACAGAGGTGAATGATAATCCCCAATGGGAACATCAGGGCCGGTTAGAGAAGGGGTGCAGCAGTAGTCGGCAAAAAGCTAGTTCAATCAGGTCCGTGAGCCGAAGCAGCGCAGGAAAGGATTCTTGATTCTATCGTGCGATGCCTGGCTTACGAGCATTCGGACCGTGGACTTCTACGCAATTGAGGCCTGACGACTGCTAAGGCAGGGCTCGTCCTCATCCCAATGTCTATGGTGCCGGCGCCGCCATTGGCATCACAGGCGGCAGCTGCCATGTGGTGACGGCTTCAGCGGATTGGGTCTATAGCCAGCAGGTGTCGATACAAAAGACCAATGGCCAGGAGTTTCTGGGCTTGTTTACGCTGACGGCATCGACGAATGCCGTCTGCCGTGCGGTAGCAAATTCGTCGAGGCGCGATGTGCATCAAAATCGTGGCCACCAGTGGTGTCATGAGCACAGCGGACAACCCCGGGCATGGCCAATTCAGCGACGAACTGGAAGCACTCATCAGCCAAGCAACACAGCAAGGCCGCGCGGTGTCAGTGCACGCAAACGGCAAATCTGGCGTCATGACGGCCGTTAAGGCCGGAGCCCATACCATTGAGCATGGTAGTACTTGGACGAAGAAGCCGCAGCCTTGATGAAGAAGCAGGGCACCACGTTGGTGGCGACGTGGCACATCATTGAAACCGGTTTACGCCGGCTTGACAAGATGCCTCCCGAGACAGCGGTGAAAATGGTTGCAATCGCAGACAAGAATATGTTGGCCAAACGCATCGCCGTGAGATGCGGTGTCAAGATTGCCCTTGGCACGGACTTTGTATCGTCTGATCTTAGCCCCCAGATCTCTCATGGTCGCAACGGCTCCAAATTAATATGGGCAGTGAAGGCAGGCCTCTCGCCGCGGGACGCTATTGAGGCGGCCAGTCAACGCAGCCGAGACATCCAGGCCATTGACGCCCAAGAAAGGCTTGATCAAGGAGGGATGGGATGCGGACATGATTGCACTGGAGTAGAACCCTTGAAAAAACATTGATTTGCTTGTAAACCCTAAGAACATTAAATGGTATGGAAAGCTGGCAAGGCTGTCAAATTACCCAGAACGGCTCGATGGGCTCTGCCCCGACTAGAGGATGTGAACGGCTAAACACTGGTGGAGACTCATTCGTGCCCTGGGTGCACTCCAGCATGATCATAACCTGAAAGGGTAAATGCAAAGCGTATACTCCCCTGTAGTTCTCTACGCTCTGAGCACAGAATCGAAGATGGATACGGTGTCAAATCAGACCCAAGTAAATATCGCATTTGTCTGTCGCGTGCTTGTTCGCCTGGGCGTCCCACTCCGTGCGTTCCGGATTTCCTAAATAGGCAACCTCTCGCTATCTCTGGCAATCCAGCCATTGAGCCGCTACAATTGGTCAATATACTTGCGACGAGTATCCCAGAACCTCCAGGGAGTGCCATCGCCTGGATGAGCGATCTTTGGCAACCAAGCAACATTGTGTACTCGGACCGCTACTGCGACGGACAACATTTGGCTGCGCACCGAGCACCTCGGAATTGTCAATAACCTCTACCCCAGCCACAAACAATCATGCGGTCCCAGCTTGTGGCCAGTGTCGTAATCAGGGCTTGTGGGATGGCTGCCGCCTCTACAGCGTCTCACTTCAGAACGTTGCTATCGGAACACGACAGCTCCCTTGCCATTCGCGTACATGGGGCGAAGCCCAATGCTTTCTGCCGTGACACTGCTGGAAGCTATGCTGGCTACATCGACGTTGCCGACAGTCACTTATTCTACTGTAAACAAAACTTCTCTCTTGCGTTCGTCCATCAACGGCTCTAGGCTGACTCAATTCATCCTCAGGGTACCAACCCGTGGAACATGAGACTCCTGATACTCCTGTGATCGTTTGGGTCCAAGGTGCTTCCGGGGAGTCATCTTTGATCGGAGCACTTTTGGAGTCCGGAGCATGTACCCTTGATGAACGTGGCCGACTTGGAAGAAATGACAATACGTGGACGAAAGCCGCCCATGTGGTCTATCTGGACCCTTTTCCTGGCGTTGGCTATTCCTACAAAGACGAATCTGCCAGCCCCGAAACAAGCCCCCTTGATGCAGCAAAGTTATACATCATCACTGCTATAAAGATGTTGCAGCGTGCGTTCCCGACTTTATCCGGACGTGCCCTTCACCTTGGTGGGGAAGGGTTCGGCGCTGGGCTTTTGGTTCAGGCCTCCCAGTCCATCCTCGACTACAATGATTGGCTACCGGAGTCACTTCAGAATGAAACCATTCATCTAGAGTCGCTTGTGATTGGTAATGGCGTCATTCATGCCGCAGACCAACTCCCGGCGCTGTTTGAGACTGGCTGTACAAGCCAGTACGGCATTGAGCCCATCTTCAATTCATCCTTTTGCCGTGATGACTTAGGCCCTCGAGCTTTGGGCTGCATGGTATCCCAAGACGATTGTGTGAGAATGTCTGGAGACCCAGTGGTCTGCGAGACAGTCGCATCTTCTTGCTTGCCAGGCTATGCTTCGGCCATTCATCATTCCGGACGCCAGACATGGGATAGGACCAAGAGCTTCGATGGGGAAGATCCGAACATTCCCAGTCCCCTTGTACAATTTCTAAGTAAAATAATGGAATCGGAATGGTTCCAGACGGCACTATTCGGTGACGATCTTGCCGGAGTCCATTCCCACGGGCCTATCAATAATGCAACTTGGCCGCTTGGCACCACTTTTGGCTCAGCAATTCCTGGTTTGACAGGTTTGCTTGAGCATGCTCCCACGACTGGCGTCTTCCTATACTACGGCGTACGTGACTGGATGGCGGCGCCTGGGCCGGCTATCCGAGCCTTGGACAACCACCTGGGTGGTGTTCCAAGATTAAGGTGGACATTAGAATCTTGGGAAGACATGAAGAATTCGGATGGGCGTGTCAAGGTGGCTGGAGAGGGTTTCATGTTTGCCGAGTTCAGCCGAGCAGGAAGACTTGTCGCATTTGACCAAGGCAAAGCTCTCCTCAACAGCGTCTCAAACTGGCTGACGAGGCATACTGATAAACAGCCTCTGTCGCTGCAGCCGGATTTGGAGGACGGTAGATCACTAGAATTGAGGCTCTGATGTAATTCCAAGTTTACAACAGTCACGCGAATCGATTTCAAGCATGAGAAGCATAAAGTCGATTATGTAGAAAGGCCAAGTTAATGCTAGCAAGATGACTTGTGAAGTTCCCTCGAATGTATTAAAGATGATAACTGACATAAATGGAGTGCTCGATGATATAGTCTTTCACAATACATCATTGTGGCCCTGTGTTCGGTTTGTTGGCTTTGGACTGATGGGTCGAAGAAGTCTAACGTCATCCGATCTGTCATAGGTATCACTGACAGTCAGCGGTTTGATCAGAAGATATTGCAGCCAAGCCAAATCCAGGAATTTTCCCCGCCGCATTCATATAACACTACGCTCTTTCCCACCCAGCATTTTGACCAAAAGCAACACACTACTTGCTAGACTTCATTCCCAAGCCCAGTCTAGACACAACCAGTCCCTGGAGGAAAGCCAAGGAGCACAACGTGGTATATCCATACCAGATATAAGGGCGAAATGCCTTTTGGATCTAACGCTATTGCATTGATTGAAAACACTCCCAACATGAGACTGGAAAACCCTTACCTTCCCTCCCAAAGGGCCTTAGAGACGTATAACCATGGCGGAGCCTGGGACTTGATGGTTCGTGTGAATCAAAAACCAAGGTATCATCCAATTCATCAACCCGATGGCGTGATCAACATGTCTGGTGCGCTGAACACTCTCATGCGAGATTGGATGGCGGATTGTACCAAAGAGCTTGCTCCAAGAGTGTCCATCAACGAATGTCAGTATTCTAGTCATTCTTTATGTGAACCAGACTGAAATGATCTTACAGCACTTACTTATGGCTCTATATCTGGCACGCCAGCTCTGCTTGCAGCCATGGCTGACTTTTTCAACCGCTACTTCTCTCCAAGCCAGTCGCCGCTCACTGAAGACAACATCCTCGCCACCAACGGGGTGACGTCGCTTGTAGAGCACGTGGCATGGACACTATGCGATGCTGGCGATTGTGTTCTTTTCCCGGCTCCAAACTTCTACATGCTTGACTACGATCTATCTTCTCGAACCAATGTCAAGGGCATCCCGGTACAATTGAAAGACGGCAGTGATCCATTCACTAAAGACGGCATTGAATCTCTGGTGTCAGCGTTCCAGGAGGCTGCTGTTGCCGCCCTCCGAAGTGGCTCGCGACCCCGAATATTATTTCTTTGCAATCCAGCAAATCCACAAGGTCGTTGTTACTCTTTAGCTACTTTGAAAGCTCTCACTCAATTCTGCATGCAACGTCAGATGCATCTCGTAGTGGATGAGATTTACGCATTGTCTCATTTCGGCAGCGAGCCTTTCCATTCGGTCCTCGGCGTTCCGCTGGTCCAAGATTTCGGTGGCGACCAAATGGTCCATTGCCTCTATGGATTGAGCAAGGATTTTGACATGGGAGGCCTACGTATGGGATTTCTTGTCAGCCGGAATCAGGCGATATTAGATGCAATGCGGCGTACCACGTGTGTTCATTCTGTTGTACCAGATTGTTTCGGGCGCTGTAATGCTAACGAATTTTGCAGGTGTTTTTCTTGGATAACATCCTTCTCCGACATGTTCGCCACTGAGTTCATGAAAAGCCTCGGCGTGGTCGAGGAGTATAGAACGACGTACCAAGCTCGCCTCAGAGATGCATATCGCAGGACTAAAGAAGCCCTCGATCGCCACGATATTCCCTATCAGCCTGCTACAGCAGGTTTGTTTATCTTGATTGACCTCAATCCTTGGATTCACTATTTCGAGGGCCCAGACCTGTCAGCTTTTGTCGAAGAAACTCGCGAAATGCAGCTTTGCATGTGGCTGGTTGATGACGGCGTCTTTCTGAATCCTGGCCAGGTTCGTTCACCCTTTAATATCTCCTATGCTTGACATCACCTCGCGCATAAACTACTGAACACTTCTTGAACACTTCTTTTGATGGTCAAAATCCCTTTTACTAAGCCAAACTGACGCGAATCCCACAGTTTGCCTTTAGCGAGCGACCGGGATCCTTCCGACTAGTCTTCACCGAAGACCCAATTGAGATTGTAGTTCTGGCCGTCGACCGTATCAGCAAGTCTCTGCGCCGCTTGGAAAGCTGTCAGAGTCAAAGAGGCTTATAGCAACCACCTAAGGCATAAAGGGCCATCGCAAGTAGCCAGCGTATCAAGTGGTTTTTGGCGTGGAAGAATGGAGGGTACGGATGCCTCGTAGCTAACCTACCCTAGACATAGGTCAATTTCCTTGGTGTTGAGACATTCTGCATTCAAAGGCCGTAATACGAAATATCAACCACACCCTTCATTTGAAGTTTTTTCTTTTACTCCTAGGATTGAATCAGTTGCAGCATTTCTGGTAACACAACACAATATTAGACTGTGCTGCCTGCGCTGTTTCTGGCCATGCTGCTCGTGGCTGTCGCGTACTCAATCTTGCAATGAGGCACAAGCCAAAATTCAAGACGAGAGCTGAAGTCGAATCATAAAGGTCTGGTGGTTGTGGTTTCTCCGATCTTTTCGTTCTTACCCTCCAAGTCTATGCCAGCGCCGACAGGGAGCACCATTCTATTGAAGCGGGTTTCTTTGCTTTCATGAGGTCTTGGCCAGTTCCTTCGTTGTGTCTCAACGTCATACCTGTGCGGGACTGCCGATGCCATGGCTGAATCTCAAAGAATTTTCCTCAACTATATAAAGGCCGATGAAGAAATGGCTGCAAGGGATGTCGAGACTTCGACGCCGTTCGGTGAACTTGACGGGTAGAAATCTAGATTTATGTATGCACTACTATCACTACTCTCACTACAACTGCGCATTACCTTGCTTCCTCTATTCATCGCTTGACCTATTAAATGAGCTGAATGCAAGGTTCGATACAGATGCACAGTCCTACAACATGCCAGTACTTAGAGATCCCTGGCGGCGTACTATCCTAGTTTTCCGAGCTCCGCAGGCCAGACTTTACCTAGTCGGGGCAGCAGATGCGTAATGTAACCCATTGCATCGAAGCTGCAGATAGCGGATGCATTGACCTATTCAAGACTCCAAAAACAATGGGTAGCAGAATCTAGACCGGAAAAAAGCTGGCGATTGGTGCCTCCGCATCAATGCGGCCTCATATGAATGTAACAGGACTGGACATACATTGACTCAGTAGGCAGTAGGTGGACACATAAGGTAACAATAAAGTAAATACTAGTTGTGAATGTCAGTCTCGCCTAGGCAGGAGTTCAAGCCAGATGGACACCAAATCACCTACAGATCCAAGGCACTCCAGGAAACAACCTGACTTGGTGCCTGTGTTATGCGTCAATGTTAACTTTGTCCGAGTACAACTTTCGCTTGACACACAATAGCCAAACACTCTCGACCTTGGGACCAGCCGCCGTTAAGCATGCTATTCCAATGTCGACACAAGGTGTTCTAAGCCCTGCTTCTCTGCTGGCCATTTGCTACTCTCGCCCTCGCCGCATGCACAGGCAAACAATGGAATATCATACCCACCGTGTCTTTATTGCGAAGCTATACACATCCTGTTGGCAAAGCCACTCCACGTCACACCAACCTCAAATCAAGCAGCTACGGCTCGAAATATCAACACCCTGCTTTGCTTTCCATTGCCAAACCACGGCATTTATACTGTTGTTCTGATAATGCATCGTATCAAAGCAAGGTCCCAAACTGTTCGCCTGTGGTTCAAGAAGGGGTGATCCTGTCGAGACGCGGCTCCACTCGTCGATGGCTGCATTACCTAGCTGTTCTCGTAGCAATGAAAAGAGAAGGTCCTTATCACAGGTTTCCCCGGCCCGGCAGGCATTCAAAAATTCGAGTGCCACGGTATCAAGACTCCTGGTGCCGTTGTATCGGGCTCGCATCTGGCCGTCTAGATTGGTAAAATGAATCATGCCGCGACCATATGGAATGCGTTGTGCTTCACGTTGGGTCCAGGCAATATCCATGGCTTCCTCGTCCGAGAGACTGACAGTCGGGTTAGTGTAATACTCTAAGGCACGTTCGTTCATGCTCCTGAGGTAATCTGATGCATTGATGACACCAGATCGCCACAGCAACCGAAGAGAATAGTATTCAGCCAAGCCTTCATTATACCGGGACTGTTCAGCTGTTGTACCCCCAGCCATAGGGGTCCAATTGTGGGTCATCTCATGTGCGAGAAGTTTCCTCCGTGCATCATCACTGAGGATGCCGTTCCGTTCTGACCACCCCGTCATGAAGGACCTCAGCAATGCAGTGCCTCCGCTGCCGGTCTCTTCGTTGTGACGGATGAACACCCGGTATGGTTCATTGCTTGTGTCTTGCCAAAAGTCGGTTGAATAAACGAATAGTTCCTGCAGAAACATTGCGGTTGAACTAATATTAAAAGGGGGTTCCTCCAACCAGTAGATCCCAAAGTCGCCATTAGAAATACTGGGGTCATCTGGATACCCATAAACCTTGCCCACAGCAAACCAAGTCTGAATGAAACGGTCTAACGTGCCGAAGAAGCCATGGCTATGGGATCCAGCACCGTTGCCCCAGGTCCATGCAGCTGATTGCTCGTTGCTGAGGATCCAAGATAGCTTGATATTGTATTGTGCGCCTGTGGAGGGGTCTGGCACCGGCAGAAGCGCCCAGAAAGAGCCAAGAATGCCTTCTCCATTCCTTCTAACTTCAAAAAGCGGGCCGACATTGGCTGTCAAATTTTCTGGCCTCGTCGTTTGGGCCGTAAAGTTATAGGTGATGATGCCCTCCGTCGCTCGTCTCGTTTTCCAGAAGCGCGTGGGCAGTCCGTATGGCCCAACAGCCTCCTGTGCGTCAAGATGCAATCGACCCAGCTGGTCAAACGCCTCGATGCCGTCACCTGAGATGTTGACGGAGGGGCGGCTGGCTATTGTGATCGGCAGTAGGACAAGAGTGTCGTTGGCCCGGAATTTGCCTCCAAGCTCTACGCGACCTTGCAAATGCCCGCTGGCAGCATCCACATGAGGTGTCAGAGTAACATGAAACCGTGGAAGCGTGCTGTTCATGCAGGTAGCATTTGCCAGCGCTCCTAGCATTGCCAAGAAGAGGAGAATCGGCAGTTGCATAGCTGCAGCTGTGGTGGGCAAAAGATTTGTTCGGATTCCAAGTATGTCTAAAGACGACTGATACTAGTCATGTGAAAGGCCGAAGCTGGTAGAAGTTGAGAGCATTCTTACGCTCGTTTGTAAAAGAATAGAAGTCTACTTATAATCATGGTTACCATGTCTTAGTCGCTTTCAATCAGTTCATGTTTCTCGGAGTGCGTTTCTTTCTGCCTCTCTAGGTATAGCTTCAACTAGGAGATGGCGATCTTATCTACATACGTAGTACAGTGCGATTAGTGCTCTAAAGAATTTTTTCTGACTAGTTCAATGCCAAGGCCACGATAAACGAATACCTCCCTAACTTGTCCTTCTCTCGGGTGGACGTGTCTGTCGTGTTGACGGAGTGTCAATTGGCTGCTTGACCGCTGGGCAATTCTTTGCAGAAAAGGCCGTCCGAGCCTTTCAGGAAACAACAGTTTCTGGCGCGAAATATTCTAGCAATATCATCATCCGCGGGTAAAAGTGAGGCATGATTTTAGTTGTGAATTATATCCCGTTACGGGACATTCTATTTCACCTGGTTCCGACTGGTCTCAATTGCATGAGATGGTAAGCAGCCAGTACGTATTCATCTCTCCGATACTATAATGTCTGAGAAAATCAGGAGCTGGAGAATTTCTGAATCTATACCTTCGAGTCTTTGCAGTATTTATGAACCCACCCAACTCCAAAGCACAATCGAGTAGCAAAGCCACACGCGGTATACGAAAGGCTTGAACACTAGCACAAAAACATGCCCGAGTAATTCTGGCGAGGACTACATATGTTTTCGCACGATTCCTGAAACAAGTCCAATGGAAATTGACAAATCATTCACATACAAGTTGTGGTATACACATGTCCTTGTGATTATCGAAAAGCTTTGACCAGCGATTCATTAAGGCAACAGCCAAGGTGGGGGATAGATATTAAGAAAAAACTGTTGGTCATTGAGCAAGGGGAAGGACGTTTGCCACTAATAGTCGCGTGGTTTATCGAGTTGAAAACATCAGGAGAAGCTAGGCAGACACGAAACCTCATTTTGGCTTCATACCATGGCTACCTACCAGTCAATAATATATAAAGATAAAATTTCTGAGAGTGATAAAAGAGAGTTGTTTTCCCAGGTCTCTCTCAAGTATCTGTATGCTCTCAACTCTCAAGGTACTGCCAACAACACCACGAGAGCCGTTATGAAGCCAGTGACTAGTACTTCGAGATGCCAGTGATGGAATTGCCAGCTCCATTAACTGATTGCCTAAGAACACTACTTCAATGAGTTTAGTACACGTCTTATTTAGGAACCTTGGACTCTCTTCTGCAAATGGCACTATTGAAATCGATGCGGTAGCCTCAAGCTCCAACATCGCGGAAACCTCGCCCCATGTTGTGGATATCGCACATGGGGTATTAGTGCGCAACCTACCAGCTCCACTTGTTTTGAATGTAGGGTGAGTGGTATCCACCAAGGTCTGATATATCTTGCGACCAAAGATGTTGTTTGGGCAGATTGTTGCCTCGAATCATAGGACCAAACTCCATCCTCAGCTCGAACGGCTGATATGACAATTGGGAGCAATTTGTCTCCGTGTACATCCAATATTTATGTGATTGACACGTCTGAATACGACTGCATATTATGTCTAAATCGGGTTACTGCCATAATGGAACAGCATTGATCGCGTTGCCTGCGACTAGTAATTATCTTGGTCGTTTCGCTTGTGCAATATTGAGCGAGAAACAGTCATGCCGGCCCGCAATGGCCATAGCCCCCCGTCAAAACACTTCAGCCCGTTCTTTTGCATCCTAGACTTTTCTAATCTACCAGCGATGATCACAACACCGGCATTGCAAGAGAAGGCCTCAAGTTCTGGATTCGTCATGCAAAGTTTAACTAGTGTCGACTGCGCCTTGCGTCTCCTTCTTGTCACGGGTCTTAAGCCACCACAATTAGTTAGAAGTCATTAGTCGCAATGGATAATGCTCGGTTGGGCGATTGTTGAGCCCTTTCACATCTCCCCACTTGATCCTGGGCTGCATTTAGCTGGAGTCTCACGTGCCCGGTCTGCTTGAGGTCCGGAGTGTTCTTTCCAGCCTGTCACAGTTATCGTCTTGAGCTACGTTTGGCCCAAGAGCTCCTTGAATGAAATTACTGCAAATGGCATCATTGGCCAACCACAAAAAGCCTGGATCGTGGTCTGGACCTGTCATAGCTACCGGCTGCCATTTTCTGTGTTACCGTTGCCCATTTGATACTAATACAATACAGGTCGATTGTCCGGGTCTAAACAGCAGTCATAGGTCAGCGAGCCTTGGAATGGAGACTTGGCGCGTAGGTCAGCTGGTTTCTCGAGGTTCTCGGGCCTGTCGGGGCGGATCCGTCTTTCCCCGCGGGCCCGCGTCATGCCATCAACAAGCTCGTGGCACGCACGCATTGCCGTACGCTAGCCAGACAAGGGGCCGTCTGACATTGCGGATCGAGCCTATCAAAGCAAAAGATTCTACATGGTCTTCTTTGTCTGCGCCGGCACAGCGGTTCGTTCCCGGATCACACTGCACCGACCCACACTCATTCCAGGCCTCCTGCAAGGAAGATGCAAGGTGCTCAATCGGACAGAAATGACCCTTGAGCTATGGGCCAACACATGGCTGACCCCAGGATCACCCCACGTATCACACTCTAGATTTCACCCCAGACTCAACTCCAGACTTAGCCCCAGACCCGCTCATTCCCCAGATCCAAAGCGGGGAACTGCCCCTGGATGCTACGTTGAGGCAATCATCTCCCGTTATCTTGGTAACTAGCCTCGGTTTATTCGGTGGAATCCTGGCGAATGCTCTCCTGAGCAGGTTACGTGCATGAGGATAAAAGCCACTCCATCCCAGCTCACCGAGCTCTTTCTGACCCAGTCCGCACTCCAGCAACAACAACCATCCCATTACCGTGCCTGGTTTCCAAACCGCTGACGGGATAGCAGCCTTGAGGCTTCAACATCATGGCTACCAACAACATGGAGAAGACTACGAGTGGTGGGCTACAGTCCTCAGATATCGTCGTCGAACGCCGTGAAGTGGCAGAAGGGGGCCACATCGGAGCGAAGGAAGCTTCTATGATGGCCGCGGCCAAAGGTCAGGGTCTCTCAGGTTACGAGACGCTGAGCCTTTGGCAGACTGCGAAAGCATTCAAGGTGTGCACGGCCACCTGCTTCCTGGTGGCCTTCAGCGCTGCTACCGACGGCTACCAGATTGGGTAAGACGAGCATCGTGTTCTTCTGGACGTGACTGCAGAAGGCAATCGTGCTGACGGGGTGCTTGCGTCACAGTATCAACGGCAATATCATTGCCAACCCAGGGTTCGTCAAAGAATTTGCGACACAAGTCAATAGTGATGGTGAGCCAGTGCTGGCATCATCAATTTTGAGTGCCTGGGGATCCATCATGTCCGTTGGACAAATCATTGGCATGACGACACTCCCTTTCCTCTCCGACCGCTACGGCCGTAAGGCAGCCATGTACTGGTATTGGTTTGTACTCGCCATGAGTGTGCTCACCGAGTCGCTCGCCCGAACCTGGCCGGTTTGGTTGATCGGCAAGCTCCTAGCTGGTATCGGTGTCGGCTGTCTCCAATCTACTGTTCCAACTTATATCGCCGAAACGGCTCCGGTGCGCATCCGTGGAGGTCTTCTTATCGCCTACAGTTTTTGGTTTGGCCTCGGTGTCTTCTTTGCTCCCGTTGCCCTCCAGGTCCATTCAAGCGTGGACAAGGAAGATTGGCTCACGCCGATTTATACTCAATGGTCCCAGATTGGCCTTATGCTTATCATCTATCTCATCGTACCAGAAACCCCGGCATGGTGCGTGACTCGTGGTTATGAAGAGCGCGCCAAGAAGTCTCTCCGTCGCCTTCACTGGGAAATTAAGGATTACGATCTTGAGCACCAGTATCAGCTGCTAGTTATGGCTGTCAACCACGAAATCGAAGTTGCCCGTGCTTCTAATAGCGAGAAGTGGTACTCTATCTTCAAGGGCACTGATGGACGCCGTACTATCACAGCGTTGTGGACTCTCTTAACGCAACAATTTATTGGCCTGACACTATTTTCGACTTTTGCCTCTTACTTCTTTCAACAGGCCGGTTTCGATGACCCGTTCCAAGCTACCTGCATCACCTCAGGTATCAACATCGCGGCCACTGTGATCATGGTTTTCACAGTCGATAAGCTTGGACGAAGGAATATTTCATGTGGCGGTTCGACCTTGTCTTGGGTAGCCTGCGTTGCGATCGGTATCTTGGGCGTAGCTCCAAGAGTTAGTGCATCCAACAAACTGCTGGTATTTTTCGCTTGCCTCTGGAGTAAGAATTATCACCTCGGAGACTCTTGGAATAACAATTGTTGACTTGCATGCAGACATTGGCTTCACAGCTAACGGTGCCACTGGATGGGGGTTCATTGGTGAAATCTCCTCGCAGCGCCTGCGTCCATACACGGCTGGCTTTGGAGCCGCTTCAACGGCCGTGGCCGGCGTGGTCATGAATGTTCTCACACCTTACATGGTCAACGCGAACGAATGGGGTTGGGAGCTCAAGACTGGCTGGTTTTACGCCGGAATTGGTACGTGACAGCAATACTGAGTTGTCCATGAGTTCGTGCTTACGATTTACATCAGGTTTGCCCTTTGTGGTTGGAATGTGGCTGCTAATTCCAGAGACCAAGGGGTAAGTTGTCTCCAAATCCATCTGTTTCAATCAAGCTAACAAATGCCATTAAAGACGATCTGCTGCAGAGCTGGACGAGCTGTTCGAGAGCAAGGTCAAGCACTGGAGATTCCACAAGACCAAGACCGCCACAGAGGCCGCCCTCGAGGCTCGTCAAGCGTAACGTCGAACCATTCTGTACGGTTCATGGTAGAAGCAAATGTGTCCCAGACTGGAAAGTCAGCCACTTCGACGTGTTGAGATGTGGAAACTGCGCGAAAAGCTCGGTCACCATGAGCCTACCTCGACGAACAGTAACAAGCTATTTGATTTTATCTAGTGCGGTCGTTTCTATGGTAGTAGATATGTGATATCCATTGTCTCGAGGTTATTCAGTTGACTAAGTAGTATAGCAAGCAACCTGGCTGCTTTCAATAGACGTAGAAGTTCGTCTCATTAGGATTCTCTGCCCGCTTTCTCGAGTTGTGTCTCTTAAGCATAGTCCGTAAGAACCACGTAATCACGATGACACCGCCAGAGAAACAGAGACTAGCAATCCATGCCGGCAAATACCGCGGGCCATCCGTCGAGGGCCACAAATAAGGCATGTAGATGGAGGCGCAGTTGCCCAAACTATTTGCGATAGCCAACGAAACCGACTTCTTCTCGTTGGTCTGGCCGACAGTAGCCGAGACCCAGCCAAGCAAGATGTTGTTGATTCCGAATGAGAAGCCAACAAAAAGGAAAATGGAAAAGTATCGGGCTCCAATGTTCAGGGTCGTGACAGAGATGATGAAACCGCAGATGGCAATGCACTTGCAAACAGTGATGTGCCACGTACGTTCATTCCACCGTCCAGAAGTCCAGGCCATGCCAACACCCAGGATTGCGGCAAGGATGTACGGCGGAGCGACAAGGGTCAGTGTAATGGTTCTGTTGAAACCGAGTGTCTGGACCACGGTGGGTAGGAAGTTCTGGAAGCTGGTGGAGCACAGGTGAAAGTTGTAGGCAGCAACGAGGGCCCAAGTACGCCAGTCAGATGCAGACTCCTTGAGGCCCTTGACAACACTAGTTCCTTCACGCCGGTCGGTGGTATCGGCGTAGATGCGATTGTGGGCGAGTTGTCTCTGCTCGGGGGTGAGCCAACGGGTTTGAAGAGGATGGTCGGGCAGGAAGTAGAAAGCAAGGATAGCTGTGAGAATAGAGAGGGCTCCTTGGATGATGAATAGCCTGTTTTAGGTTAGTTTATTTGGTCAATACTATGAACTTATGTCGGGACAGGTCATGAACAGGGTGGTCAATCATCAGACGACTTACCATCTCCACCCTGCAAGTCCCATCGAACCATCCAAGCCAGAGAATACTCCCGCAGCAATCAAGGGCGAAAAAGAACTGGCAAGCATGTTGGCGGTGAAGAAGAGAGACATGCGAGTGGCAACCTCCTTTCTGGTGTAGAACATTGAAATAAGGTACAAAGCTCCGGGGTAGAACTACAGCCATGTAACTGTTAGCTTCTTGATGTCTACCGCTCGACACTCATGCAACCTGTTGCAGATGTGATCTTTGGGTAAGATTTATAGGATAAGACTTACCGGAGCTTCAGTGATGCCTAACAGTAGCCGGCAGACAACCATGGTCGCATAGCTGTTCGCTAGGTAGGTGAGAAGACTGACAATGGACCAAGCCAGACAGAAGCCTGCCATGTACCAGGAAGGGCGAAGACGGTTGAGAAGCATATTCGACGGAATTTGAAAAGCAATGTATCTGGAGCAAAATGATTAAACGATTGTCACTCTGGTGATTCCCAGCGACCTACCCCACAAAAAGAATGGAAACACATGTGTTGTACTGTGTGCCAACCAAGCCAAGATCATCTTCGAGGTTGTTCAATCGAGCGTTGACGATGGCATTTCGGTCGAGATAGTTAAACAGATACATGAGCCACAGAATAGGCTGGCGAGAAGTTAGATAAAATGCCTGCGGAATAGTGATTATTGAGTATCATGCGGTATCTTACCAGCATATAGCGGTCCAGCTTCTTCACAAGGGCAATCTCATGGGGGTCCGTCTTGTTATGAGATCCGAACTTGTCCACCTTGTCGACTTGGGGCATCTTCTGGAAGGCCTCCTCGTCAGCCTGATCCCGATGCTCAGTAGTGATCGCGTCATTGTTGACGTTGCCCGGGCCGGCCGCAGCGGCCTCGTCTTGTTTTGCGGTAGACATGGCGACGGTCCTTTGCGGTCGCTGTCGTCGGTTTTACAGACACTGCTCGTTCCCAGTGGCGATTGAAGGTGAGGAACGAACAAACGGAGGAACGATTAGGGGAAATAGCTTAAAACCTTAAACAGGCTGCTGTGCAATTCAGCTTTTATAGTCATCTGGGATCTTCACGGAAAAGCAACCCCCTCTTTGCAAGCGACGGAAATGATCATCGGTGTGCGGATATCTTCCGTGGGTGTTCCTGGCTTTTCGCCCTCTCGGTACTTGGAGCATCGGGCAAGCCTATCGCCAAAACACGAGTCCAGAACCTGGGGTAGAACGACGCCAAGAGCGGGGTATCCTAGGGTGACATTCTTTGGCGTTGCTTGGCGTACGACAATGGCTGGCTGCCCGGCTGGGCAGGCCTTGGTGATCCTGGTTGGGGTCCCGGCGGCTAGTTCCAATCTGGAGCGTTGCAACATCACATGAGCCTGAGCCATGGGCCAAGACGCTCATGAAGGGAGGCTGGCCGCAGATTCATAAACCCGAGAGGAGACAATCCTGACCCTTGGCTTACTGTCCTACCATGCATGGGCAAAGAAGAAGGTTAGTCTGATGCGAGATGGGCGTTCGGCAGCCGCTCTATCTTGCAGACGCTTAACTCCGCTCCAAATAGCCCTGCTTTGACTTGGACACTGCATCATGCCCGAACGCAGTTGATCCTTTCCTAATGCTACCGGGCCCGACATTGTCCACGTTGACCCCGGCGCTCCTCCACCACTAGATCAAGACTGACCCCAACTCGCTTCCATTAACGTACTTGGTTTCAACCCCATTCCCAAGAAAATGTTACGTGCTTCTCAATAAGTGACCTATACAAACCGAGGTCTTCGTCGTCTAAGCTTAGTGCGCTTGGCGACGCTAACCAATAAGCTTATCCCCTCGGATCCTTGTTATGTTCCTAACTGACAGCTGCAGCCCAGGCTTTTCCGAACCAAGAGCTACCCCCGAAATGGGATCCATGGTCGTGGCTGAAAGGCTGCGCCAGGCCTTTCTCGGGTTGCTTTTCGCATTGAAATCTAATGCACTCGCCCTCTAGGTAAGGGATGAAGGGAAGAACACTGTTCCGCCCAACGAGAGGTTAGCGTCAAAGTCTGGTTTTATCCTTAAGAGGGCGGCGAGCTCGGCGGTAGCCTTGACGACAACTTTAATGACTTCTAATGAGAGGGTCGAGCATTTCTCCGGTACATTACTAGCCCAACTATGGCTAGTTTTATCCAGCTTATATCTCCGATTTTCTGATATTGGAGGTTGTTTCACCAGGGCAAGATCTCGCCCGTATACAGCACCATCTTGCCACCATATTTCTCCTTGGTAGCCTCAGTAATCACTCTCACCGCTCCATCGCAAGACTCCTCAATTGTCACGGGGGCGATAGCAACGCCCCAGCCCTGCGCAGCAGTGTTTCCCATGTCGGTCTGCACCCAGCCAGGATCCAAGAGGAAGGTATTGAGCCACTCATCCTCCCTGTGCAGACGCACGCCGTACCAATTGATCATGGATTTGGATGCTCCGTATAACCGTTTGCCACGTCAGGATGTTCTCTGTCAAGGAGAGGTGGTAGAAATAGTCAGCTCTCAAGAAGCAATAAAAGTCGAATTATGGTTACCGCCTACCTAATGGATCCACCCGGTGTGCCCATGATAACGTATTTGGCTCCTCTGGTGGATTTTTGCAGCAGATGACGCATCGCTTGGTAAAGCGCAACGACGCCGAGGACGTTGACCTCGAGATGTTTTAATAGATCGTCGCGCTGGACGTCTTTAACCAGTGGAAATTTTGTTGCTATGGCAGCATTGGCGACGACAACATCAAGGTGATGAATGCCATACTTGCGCTGGAGCAAAGAGCCAACCGTTGAGGCATCAGCCCAGACTCCGGCGTCATATCTGACTATGATTAGGTTGCTCCCTGACCCCCTGGCAAGATTCTTCAGTGCCCGAGAAGTTGCATGCTCAGGATCGCGTACAGCGGCGATGACAGTCTGGTTCAGTTACTCCATGACTATGATCCGACTCACAACCAAATATATTTAACTTACATGATCGGGCAGTGCGACAAAACGCTCAACGAGGCCTAGACCTAGACCACGGTTTGCACCGGTGACAAGGATATTGCAAGTGGTCATGGTACTAACGAAACAAAACGACTTGCCTTTGCTTGACGGTAAGAAGGACAGAGAAATACCTCCTTGGACAATTCGTGATTGTAGCTTGCAGACCCATCGCCCATAATTATATCTCCTCTGAGGTCTGAGCTTTGAGTCCGCGTGATGATTGGCTTGCTATTCCTACTTGGGGACGAATATTCGTTTCCGCGCTGACATATTTTTATTGCGCATTCGAGTCATGACTGCTGAACTAGCGACGAAACATATTACAGACGAACCCATTAGTACCGCGCAGCTCAAAAGGCGGATACGAGCCTCGGATTTACAATCCAATCCCTGCTGTTTAATAACCTCCTTTCCTCATGCGCTTCACAAGAGTACTAGTGGTGGTGGAGGTGGGGCGGGGCGGGGCGGAGGCGCCCCAGGCCCATCATAACCACATGTTGTTCGTAGTTGATTTGATTCTTTAACAACTTGAAGCTCTTACTGGCTCATATGACAAGCATGCACTCTTTAACTTTACTTCAGTTATTTAGATCTCCCGCAGGCATGGTGATTCTGTCATTCCTTTCACTCACATTTGCGTCCCAGCATTTCCGCAGTATATGTGGCTT